>JADLZK010002472.1:0-181748 GCA_015847255.1 Hyparrhenia diplandra
CATGCCACCTCACGTTCTTGAATTTTTGTAGGTGATCATATTACTAACATGTAGGAGCCCCAAAAGTCCTAGTCCCTTGTGGCCACTGCACCCGCATATATTTGGGTCAATTTGTATTCCTATTGAGGGTGGGTCAAAAGAAACTGCAATTCTTGTGATTAATAACTTGTACAGGAATGTAGCCTTTTGTGTTTTTGATCCCATGGCTTGCACTTGGTAGCGAACTTATATATTATTGTACCGGGACAACAAACTAAAATCAATTCATAAATGTACTCAAATATCTTGGTATCCATTTTACACGATTTTGTGGATTTATATTTGTCAATGAGTGGAAAGGAAAGAGAGGCAAAGTCTCTAGTTACAACTTACAAACAAGTTGTTATGGCATAGGGAGATGAGGTGAGGTTGCAAAACAATTTTGAGAACTTTTTGGATGAGTAAGCATAATTCTTTCACATGTGCATTTTATACATAGTCTAAAACTTCTTCACAAACATTACATGTGGTTCTTATTTTTGGTGCGTAATTCTCATTGGTTATATAAATAATACTATATTTAGTTTTCCAATTGGAGCACCAAATTCTCATTACCGTTTCCAGTTGGATGTGATGGTTGGAGGTTCTAAACATAATGTGCTCGCGTGCGTATAAATAGATAGATCGACAAGATCGACAATACTCAAGTAACCTTGCAATGGGAGTTTCAACCATTACTTGGTATCTCACATTCTTTTTGTCATTTCATTCCATTGGGTGCTCTAGAATTCAATATATTGTGCAATAGTTATTTGCTAAAGGCTTTTCTTCAAGGAACTGAAATTGACCAAAACTCACTCTAAAGTTTAACTCCCAAAGAGGAAATTTCCCTAAATACTATCAAATATATATGTGGTTGTTTTTATGAACACTTTAGCTAACAAATATGTAGGAATATTTTTTAAAAAAATAAAAATTATGTGGATGCAACCATCAAGACTTTGAACTGTATCTCAGTTTCATCAATTTCTAAAAGAAATAAAAGTGTTCGACGGTAGCAATCCACTCTCGTAACAGTACCAACTCCGGATGCTTGCCCTATGGTGTAGAAAAATACTGTGAGAAATCATAAATAGTCACATAACAGATTTGTCATGGGTGGAGGTTTCCAGAATTTATATATGGAGGTTTTAACGGAAAAAATTTTCTATTGTACAAAGCTCCACAAAGGTTTTATGACACCCTTAGTTGATAAGGAAGTCGCAAAAGACTTTTTGTTTCTCTCTATTCTAATGATAAGCTGGAGGAGCATTACGTGATTTTGTAACCTTTTTGTTAGATGAACATAATTTCTCTTTGTTAGGTATGACATAGAAGATGTGAATGCAGTATTTAAGCAAAATCGAACAACTGTAGACCTGCTGACTACAATATGGGTAAACAAGATACAACGTTCAAATAAAATCTATGCTTGTTGAAGTGTTAGAGTTCAACGACAAGAAGGCCAAAAGAATAAATGAACCATTCAAAAAGGTTGGACTGCTAGAATCTAAAGAATACAATGTATTGGTATTGATAAAGATAGAGGCGAAAAAATTTGTCAAAAACTTTTGAATCTTTGTCAGCATACTTGAGGCATCTTTTCCACCATGGAAGAGATAAAGCCAAAGAAAGGAGGAAGCTACGTTTGAGGCATAAATGTAACAAACTAAGTTTCTCATAGTTTTATAAATGAATTCACGCACCCCCTTGCATAGGCCTCCTGCTCAAGTCATGACCCAATTACATGCGGGACCCATGAATATTCTTTTGGATATTCTCTACCCTCTCTAAGTCCGACAAGGGCATTGTTGTCCTTCTCCTTCAGCTATCGTTTAGTTGTTGGCCCAACTACGCGACCCATCGAGGCCCAACTTGTAAGGGATGCTTGGCCCGTTTGGTTTCCTCATGCACCATCTTTGCTTCGGCTTGATCTCCGCCATCTCCAATGTGTTCCTAAGGATCGAGGAGCCGTCCCCAGGTCCCGAAGACCTCCACGAGACCTCCATGTGGCCTCCGCGTTCTGAAGAGGACGACGGAGATCCAAATGGTATCAAAGCACTTTCAGTTGCTATCAAAGCACGTCATATTACCTGTATATCTCTCAGAAATATTCAGGACAAAGACAACCGATACGCCTGGTCTCCTGTACGATAGTCATGCCGTATGATTGTGTTTGTTAGCTTGCTACCGTTGGCTCTCAGCTCAGTGACGAGTAAGCCAGCTGGTTGCTCGCATTGGTCGGTAGAACATTTGGAGGTGCCATTAGCTACTAGCATCTGATCTTTTCTCAATAAGGAGATTATTATTAAAATTCCAAGTCACCTGCGCATCGAGTATTCGAGTTCATACAGCCCTCTTCACAGCACTCAGATCTCTGGATATTACGATACACACAGCCCTCTTGATTGGTTTGCTCTTCATTTTTCTTATTGGGATTGAGGGAGGAGTTTTTCTTCATTAAGTTTTGTTTAAAAACTTTTTTTTTGTTTTTTTTCTATCACTAGTTATTAAGAAAGAAGATTATTTATTCTCAAGTCGAGATGCTCAGTTGCCTGACCAGGTCATGATGTGGCCGTGGCAAACCCACTTCAGGAAGGGGACCAAAAACAGGCTACCACTTTCAGTGCGTGACGTGGACGTGTGTTGAAGATCCGGAACATTCGTCGCGAAATGTAAACATTATTATTATTGTTATTATTATCATCATAATAATAGCGAGGCATGAAACTGGCTCTTGGCCATGGACGCGTGAAGCGCGCCAAGCGTTGAATTGGACATGTAATCGGACGGCTCAGTCCTCTCAGGTACTAATAATAAACTACTACTGCTACTTCAGTTCACAGCCACACATGCGTCGACGCTTTTTCATCAGAGACAATCAAACAAAACACCTGCACGTCAACTCGAGCTGCCATCAGTTTACATGCCGCATCTGAAGGCAAGCCGGATCAGTGAGGCACTAATGAATGAACTGCCGTGACATTCTATATATATACCCTCGGTGCCCGTTCCAATTCTCATCAAGCAGCACGAGTTGTCGAACTAGCTTGCCTGCTCTTGAGCTCAAGACATCATCAGCTGCTTCTCGTGATCTCCTCCAGCTTCCCAATAGCAACTGTAGCAGCGAAACTAGCAACTGCCATGGAGGCCCAGAACGTGGAGGTTGCTGCCCTGGTGCAGAAGATCGCGGCCCTCCACGCCGACATCGCCAAGCTGCCGTCGCTGAGCCCGTCCCCTGCCGTCGACGCGCTGTTCACCAACCTCGTCATGGCCTGCGTCCTGCCGAGCCCCTGTCGACGTGACCAAGCTCAGCCCGGACGCCCAGAGGATGCGCGAGGAGCTCATCCGCCTCTGCCCGACGCCGAGGGCCACCTCGAGGCGCACTACGCCGACATGCTCGCCGCCTTTGACAACCCGCTCGACCACCTCGGCCGCTTTTCCCTACTTCAGTAACTACATCAACCTGAGCAAGCTGGAGTACGACCTCCTGGTCCGCTACATTCCAGGGCTCGCGCCTTCCCGCGTCGCCTTCGTCGGGTCAGGCCCCTTTGCCGTTCAGCTCGCTCGTGCTCGCCGCACGCCACCTGCCCAACTCACTGTTTCGACAACTACGATCGTTTGCGGCGCCGCTAACGACCGTGCGCGCAAGCTGGTCCGTGCGGACGAGGACCTGAACGCGCGCATGTCCTTCCACACGGTGGACGTCGCCAACCTGACGGACGAGCTCGGCAAGTACGACGTGGTGTTCCTGGCCGCGCTCGTCGGCATGGCGGCCGAGGACAAGGCCAAGGTGGTGGCGCATCTTGGCAGGCACATGGCCGACGGGGCGGCTCTCGTTGTGCGCAGCGCGCACGGGGCTCGCGGGTTTCTGTACCCCATTGTTGATCCCGAGACATCCGTCGCGGCGGCTTCGACGTTCTGACGGTGTACCACCGGACGACGAGGTGATCAACTCTGTCATCATCGCGCGCAAGATCGACGCCAATGCCAAGACGGAGGTTTCTGCCCTGGTGCAGAAGATAACCGGCCTCCACGCCGCCATCTCCAAGCTGCCATCGCTGAGCCCGTCCCCGGACGTCGACGCGCTGTTCACCGAGCTCGTCATGGCCTGCGTCCCGCCGAGCCCCGTCAACGTGACCAAGCTCGGCCCAGACGCGCAGAGGATGCGGGAGGAGCTCATCCGCCTCTGCTCTGACGCTGAGGGCCACCTTGAGGCGCACTACGCCGACATGCTGGCCGCCTTCGACAACCCGCTCGACCACCTCGGCCGCTTCCCTTACTTCAGCAACTACGTCAACCTGAGCAAGCTGGAGTACGACCTACTGATCCGCTATGTGCCGGGCCTCGCGCCTTCCCGCATCGCCTTCGTCGGGTCAGGTCCCCTGCCATTCAGCTCGCTCGTGCTCGCCGCGCGCCACCTGCCGAACGCGCTGTTCGACAACTACGACCGGTGCGGCGCCGCCAACGACCGTGCCCGGAAGCTGGTCCGCGCCGACGACGGCCTGCGCAAGCGAATGGCCTTCCACACGGCCGACGTCGCCAACCTCACGGACGACCTCCGCAAGTACGACGTGGTGTTCCTGGCCGCGCTCGTCGGCATGGCGGCCGAGGACAAGGCCAAGGTGGTTGCGCACCTTGGCAGGCACATGGCAGACGGAGCGGCTCGTCGTGCGGAGCGCGCACGGGGCTCGCGGGTTCCTGTACCCGATCGTCGATCCTGAGGACATCCGTCGCGGCGGGTTCGACGTTCTCGCCGTGTACCACCCCGACGACGAGGTCATCAACTCGGTCATCATCGCGCGTAAGATGGACGCCCACGCCAAGGGGCTTCAGAATGGGCACGCGCATGCGCGCGGCGCGGTGCCGATAGTAAGCCCGCCGTGCAAGTGCTGCAAGATGGAGGCGAACGCGGCGCTCCAGAAGAGGGAGGAGATGGCGACGGCGGAGCTGTCCATCTGATGACGCACAAGGGACTTTTGAGGAGCTGCGCGCGCGTGGTAACAATAATTACGAAACGCTGTTTCGTCTCTTAATCTCTCGTGTAACTGTTCGTTTGCACTTCTTTATTTGTAGTCATGCGATGTGTAAGTGTTCAATTCAATAATGACGTGAGTATATGCCAAGTTCCCATCACTTTTACGTGCCTTATGTGACGGACATCGATGAGAACAGTGTGCACGTAAAAAAAATACTGTTTGAGGCAGGGGGGTTGATTTATCATTATGACTTATTTCATTTCTGTTAGTCCACCTCTAAATCATCCATGCAAACTACTCCCTACGTGATTTGACCAAAGCAGAAGACATACAAAATAAGTACAAGAAAAGAAATAAGCAGGGGGCTCCAACCGGAGAATAAGCAGGGGGCAGCTTATTTGACCAAAGCAGAAGTCATACAAAATATGTTTTAACCCAATTTCACTTATAACATATTTAATTTCTGAAATAATTGATATCATCTAAGAGGCACTATATATGACAAGTTTTATGTCCTAAGTTTACATATAGTTTGACTAATTGCTGATCAAATTTTGTAAAGTTTGACTTTTCCCCCGGTAATAAATAAATAGTACTTGCATAAGAAAAAGCGTCTTCCACAAAAATCTTGAAATGAACTCATATGATGCAATGTCTCACCTAGGCCCTATTTGGTAGGACTTAACTTCACATTTGAATCCATTTTTTTAGCTCCAAGAACGGCTCTTGTGGTGGAGGCGGAGCCATTTTATTACTTTCGTTTGGCAAAACATCTTCACCTGACTATCATCATGGCTGAGAGAGGACAATTATGAGAGGGAGTCAGGAAGCTACATTTTATTGCTCGTCCTCACCACAAAGGCATGACAGAGCATGTTTCTAGGGACTCCATGCGTGGAGCTATTCCTTTTACCCCGTCTCCAAACAAGAATTCGTTGAAGGAGCACTGCCAAAGGAGGCGAGATGGTCTAGGGACTGAACACACTATTTCAATGTTTGTCGGCGTACTATCAGAAAAAAAGAATCACATTTTTAGTGTGGTGGCTACACCTCCGTTGAGGAGCAACCGCTGGAGTTCCATTCAATTTAGAATTCCCTGCTAGTGTTGCACTAGGTATTATTGTTGACGGTAGATAAGTGTCATTTTTTAACCAACAGTGAAACATGAAAAAGGACCTAAACATAACTACCACTTATATATAGTGGGTTTATTGATAGAATTCCACGAGTTTTGGTAAATGTCTGTTTAGGTAGGATGTCAGCTGAAAAGAGAAGGACCACATGTCAGGTTTACATAGAGATAAAGGGGCTACGCACACTTTTCTGGACTCTAGAAGGTACAAGAAGGCTCTCGAACAAACGGGAGGTTCAATGGCCACATAAGTAGGGCGCCCACCTTGGCCTGGCAGCCATCAAGCTCCGGCTCGCGGATCATGCACCACCGCATTTAAGGATCAATATACGTCATGTTCGCTTTTCTTGGCTTATCTTATTTCAGCTTATTCTCTCTCACAGTCACATAATACTATTTAATTAGCCATCAGCCTAAATCAGCCGAACAGATTCATAATCGTTCATTTAAGGTCAGATTGATCTGACGGCTATGGTTCATCCAAAGGGGCTATATAAGCAAGGCCCCGGCACCTAGAGGAGGCAATCCCTAAAACCCTAGTTCATTATCTCCTAGTCAGAATCAGCTGAGAAGGGTCCCTTGAATTGATCTCCTCTCTAGAGCTAGCATTTAAGAGAAGATTAGTCCTCATTAGGCTAAAGTGGTAACAAAACAACCACATATATATTGATAGTATTTAGGGCAGTTACCTCTTTGGGAGCTCTAGAAACTTTAGAGTGAGTTTCTTGGACAATTTTAGTTCCTTTTGAAAAACATTTCAGCAAATAATTTCGAAAGCACCACTAGTCAAATGTTTCCTCAACCTATTGTAAAATATATGAAATTCTTGAACACCTAATGGAATGAAATGACAAAAAGAATGTGAGATAGTAAATTTCATCTTATTATAATGCTACAAACTCTCACTACAAGGTTACTTGAGTATTGTCACATATATTCATATGGCAACAGGAGCACATTATGTCCAGAACCTCCAACCATCGTGATCCAACCGACAATGGTAATAAGACCTTTATGCTCCAACTAGAAAACTGATTATGTCCAGAACCTCCAACCATCGCATCCAACCGACAATGGTAATAAGACCTTTATGCTCCAACTAGAAAACTGAACATAGTAATATTTATAGAACCAATAAAAAGCTTATATAATGCTTGTTAAGGAGTTTTTAAATTATGTATAAAATACAAATAAAAAGAAATTATATTTACTAAGCCAAAAAGTTCTCAAAATGGTTTGCAACTTCCTCATCTCCCCGACTAGAGACTTTGCCTCTATTTCCCTTTCCATGTGTAAGAACCTTGATGTCGAGAAGATGGCCTAGAGGGGGGGTGAATAGGCCTACAAAAATTTCAGCTCAAATATGTAATTAATCAAGAGCAACTTTGTCTCCACCCGATGGCCATGAGTTCAAGACGGCTCAAACTTGGTGAAGATGTGCAAAAGTTTAGCTTGAGATCTTATTAGAATATATGATGAGATCGCCCAATATTTAAGCAAACAGAGACGAAACTTTGTAGGTAGAAACTAGGTACCCTAAGTATCTCAGCCTTGCAATATAAAGATAAAATACATAAGCTGTATACCATAGAATCCTTTACCAAGAGGAAATCAAGCTCAAACCCTAAAGTCGCATGAATGTAAAGATGAAGCACACAATGACACAGCGATTTATCACGTGGTTCACCGTCACCACCAAGGCTGAGTTACGTCCACATTGTTGAGGTATCCACAAAAGGATTGGGTTCACCACAAAGGCTAACCCTTCCCTCGTTCTCAAGTCAAGAGAGTGAACCCTTGAGATGAGGGGTGAGTTTCTTGATTTTGAGTGAGGTTACAAACCTCTCAAGGCTGCCACACAAGTTGGCAAGCTCAAGGGCGACGCCTAGCCGGCTAGGAGCAAGCTCCAAGAGTAAATAACCCTAGGACGCTGGCCAAACGCGAACCAAATGCTTTTTCAAGATGGGGAACTTGTAGATCCGGTCTCCAATTGAAGTTTGCTGCCTTTTCCCTCAAAATTTGATTGTGGGAATCAAAATCTAGCTTGGGGAGTGGAGGAGCAATAATGGAGGAGAGAGAGAAGAGCTTTTGGTTCAGTTCTTCCATGAAATAGACGTTGGGGAAGAAGGGGTAACCGTTGGGGAGGTGTTGAATGGGTATTTATACCCCTCAGGCCCAACGGTCAGATTAAGCACAACACGCCGCGCTTAAACCAGAAAGCACTACGTTGCGGTCCCAAAATAGAGAATCGGGATGTGAAATTTGGTTGGTTGTTTTGGGTTAGTGAGATGATTAGGATGATAGGATTTGAGCATTTGGTTTGACAGTTGACTAGTTGTCCTTGGATCCCTCTTTATAGTACAGCTTTTTCTAAACTCAATATTCAAAACATAAATGAAATTAAACCTCCATGAGTCTAGGTTGCCATCCATTGCACTTGAGGGGTTCCATCAACCACGTACATCATCCTCTATCATCTTTATCTCATCTCTTGGAGCAAATGTATCTTGAGTATGTGCCTTGAACCATTTCCACAAATATAAAGTTCAACTCATGGCTTCAAGTCATTAATGATTTGATCCTTAACACAATATGCCTCATCATAGCTTGATTAGTTCCTCGACTAAATGCAAGTACTCTCTTCTTCACCTTAGCCATGGTACCTCGGTCCCAAGCCGTCGCTTGCCCTTCACCTTCGCTTAGTACCTCAAAGCCCTTTCCTTGCTATCTTCACCTTATCAAGGCATACTCAAGTCACATCACATTAAGCATCCATTGAATAACCATTTCTTCAATATTTTGATCCTTGCTTGATTATCTTCTAGATATGAATGTTGAGATCAATCAAGCTTCGGTTTGACTCACATAGAGACATACATGGATCAACATCAATATGGTCAAGCCAATTCACGGTTCCTTGTATTCTATCCATTTTGGCTTGACACTCCAAACACTTCATATTCATGTGAAACAATCCATTATAGATACCAAACCGAAATCATTAACTCATGTCTCATTTGTCAATTTCCAAACATGCTTGCTCACATGATTCTATGATATCCCACAACATAGAACTCATTTCATTGATTCCATTTGCATTGTTGTCTTTTGCTTGAACTAGATTGTTTCCATAATCTTCCAATACAACAATACACACTTTGACCTTTATTTTAACACTATGTGGAATACCATCAAGTTTACCTACTTGTTGAACCTTGAATATACTTGTTAATATACAATCCACAAGTATAAGCAATAGACTCAATTTCTGTTCAACACACTTAGCAAACTTATTAGACCTTTAATTATGTTGTCATTCAATTCACCAAAACCCATTAAAGGGCTAGATGCATTTTCAGCGTCGCCGCGCGTAGGGGCCGCACCTGCTGCCTTCGCTCTGCCTCTCCTTCCACACAGGTGCTGCAGAGCCTCCGATCGTTATGCTTGCTTTTTATCTTTCCCCATAGTTGTACATGTTAATCTTTATTCCCTGATTTGTGCACATCTAAAAGAAATCATGTTAATCTCTATTCCTTGATTTGTGCAGATCTAAAACGAATCACTCAAGCAACCGATTTCTTGATTTTTTTTTTTTTTTTTTTGTGCACGTATGTTTTAGATGGGTCAAGGAAAATTATACTTGCAGTATTACTCGAGTGTCAAGATGGCAACAATTTAGTTTCGGGTTGATATCCAAGGGTTTCGGGTTTTGGTGCTAGAATTTCACTATGGTTTTATGTGTTTGGATCAAACACTACGGTTTTGGTGTGGATCCTAAAATTTACCCGTGGTGCTCCGTTGGGGCCCCGAAATAGGCCGCCCATCCTCAAGTGTCTAGTGGTGTTTTTTTTTAACTAAGTATGTGTGTATGTGTGTGTGCCTGAATTTCTATTTCTAAGTTTCTGGACGTGGGGCACATGGCTTAGCTCTGTACTTTTACTACTTTTATGGTTTGTATTTGTTGTACGCAGTACGTTTGGTACTTGCTAATTTGCTATTGGTTGGTATTTTTTTCTAAGTTATCATGTTTTATGCTGTTGTATTTGGTGTTTTATTATAAATTTTTGGTCTTTTGGGTTTTGTTTGGTTTTTGGGTATCCGCGTGTTTTGGTTTTGGTGATAGATTTTCACCCGAAACAATTTTGGTTTTGGTTTTGGTTTTTAAGTTCAGGTTTTGGTTTTGGGTGCCTTGAGGTTCCATCCGAGTGTTGTCATCTTTTATTTGAGTGCCCATTTGTTATGTTGTACTAATCCAATGACCAATGCATGGCTGATGCTGATTTTGTAACCATCATTGTAATCTGAATCTCCTTGGTTTAAACCTCCTACAATGTATCTATTCATGCTTAATATTGTTCAAACATGTTTTGTGGGAGATGAGTTTTACTATGGTTGCAAACTAAACATATGCCATAAATTTTTGCCAATGTTTTGTGGCAACAATCAGTAGCCATACTTTTTTTTGTCAAACCTTAGTCATCAACCGAAACAATTTGTTTTGCCATATTTTATGGCAAACCACACATGTGGCATCCACCTAACATTAGGTGTGGCAAATTGTGCCTACAAACCAAACATGCCCCAAGTAATGGTCAGATAAAGATATCTTATAACCCTTATGAAACGGAGACAATAGTTGACTAAAAGATGCCTTAGAAAAGAACAAAATTATCGTCTTGTCTAGGCCTTTGAGGCGGCAAAAAGTGAAACAACAAGTAAAGTAAAACCGATAATAAAAGGTTTCTAAAATTATGAGTGCATCCTCTAGCATTCGAAGGACAGGGCGGCGGTACTCTTCGAGCTCGTTCCTGGGCCCTTGGGTCTTGGGCTGGAACCGGATGAACAAAGGCGGGCCTCCCCGGACTCCCCGGGTCCACTCCACTACCTTTTCTTTCAGCTTTTGATCGAGGCCGACAGTCTCTAACGGCACCGGACCCCAGAGAACAGGAGATACACAGTCCACAGCAAAGCGTTAAAGACGTGACAATCCTACAATTGGCAATTGCACATATGCTTTTCTGCCACAGTGGCCCTCCTATCGGCCGCCGCCGGCCGGCCGGCATGGGTGCTGGCCTGGCAAAACCCGTTGTCAGACCCCGCCCACACTCTTGTGATCCCCGGCGATCCCCGGCTGCCCGATCGCCCGATCCCCCATTGTCACGGGACGGGAAGCTGCGCGCCCTGGCAAGGCCGCGACGATTTCCGGACCACATCGTAGCCTCCAATGCGAGATGCCGAGATGCCGAGATCCCATCCATCGCCGAGAGCCGGAAGAACGCCCCATGAATCCCACAGATCGACCAACAGGCCACCGTGGCCGGCCGCGCTAATACTGACAAACCCTCTTGTTTTTCTCAAAAAAAATACTGACAAACCCTCAAAGATTCCATTACGAAATCGCGCCCGGTGCTGGTCGCCAAACAGCCACCAGAACCTCACCTAAACCGCTCGTTTATATTCTGACAAGACAACAAAGCAAGCATCCCCAGCTCATCTTACACGCAAACCAAATTCAATTTCATTTGGTCAAAAGTCCCCTCTGCCTCGCACGCACCGGGCACCACCGGCCGGCCGGGTCGGGTCGTCTCCACTCTCCAGCACCAGGCTCCGCTGCTCCGCCCCGGGCATCTCGCCATGTGCGGAGGGTGCTGCCGCCGCCAGCGCGGCCCGGACGGGACGCCCGTCGGCGGCGGCCGGCGCCGGGGCTGCGGGACCGTGCTCGCCGTGCTGGCCCTGGCGGTGGCCGCGGCGGTCGCGTTCCTGGAGAGCACGGCGGGCGGGGTCTCCTACGCGGGGGACCGGTGGCTGCACGAGTGCGCCAAGTGGGACGCGGAGGGCGGCCGGTTCCTGGTGTCCACCTTCTTCGGCGGCAGCGTGGCGGAGGTGCGCCCCGGCGACGGCGAGGCCGAGGAGCGGGTGGTCCTTGCGGACCCCGACGTGGCCGGCCGCCTCGCGCTCGGGATCGCGATCGACGCGCCCAGGCGGCGACTGCTCGTGGTCTACGCCGACCGATTGCCGCGCTTCGGCTACGCCGCGCTCGGCGCCTACGACCTCGGATCGTGGCGACGCCTCTTCCTCACGCGCCTCGACGTGCCAGGTGCGTCTCTCGGCCGCACGATCGCCCTTCCCGTTTGCTGATTACTGTAGGATAGATAGATCGCGTGCCCTGTTTGTTTGTTTGGCCACCTGGATGGAGATCACTGACGGACGGGTGAGCCTCCGTCTGCGCCGCCGCCAGAATTCCTTCGGTTGGATCATAGACTTTGTCCGGAATGTTTCATGCAAGGCATTGAATTTTGTTTAGAGTTCCATGAATATGTTGCACAGGATTGGTTGGACAGGATATGTTCCCTTGTAGTACATGCTAGACAGGGCTAAAAGAGAAAAACAAACCATAACAGCAGAAATTCCTAAGTGAAACTGACATATGCTACTAGATGTCAGTGTAAATTAGGAAAGTTCTAAGAGTCATGTTAAATTTTCGTAGAATTAAGAGGGATATTGGTTCGGGACACATTAATTTTATTTTTCAGTCGCTTTCAACTAGTACTGGTATCCTAATTTTCTTCCGTGGACAAAAAGTCCCAGCGCCATTTCATAAAGTTTGATCACGTGAACGACTCCTGTAAAAAGATCATATCATACGAATCCTCTGATAATTCAACAACGGCCAGCCTATTGTGCCATTCTGGTACTCCTAGTGAAATTCCTAATTCCAAACGCGCTGACTCTTTTGGTCATTTTTACGCATGAACTTCATCGAATTCCTTGGCATGTTCCTAGACTTCATGTGTGCATCCTACTACTAGTACTGTTTAAACAGTGCAGAAATGGGGTGATTACTACACTATTCATCCAGGGAACGGATATCATTGTTTCTGTTGTTGTCATAACAACGCTGCATGCTTTTATATTCCTGCATACTACACTATTCGTGCCCTGTTTGTTCGTTTGATATTCACTGATCCTGTTTGATTCGCAGGTGAGTCCACATTGTCCGACGACGTCGCTGCCGACGAGGAAGGCAATGCCTACGTGACCGACTGCAAGGGAGGCAAGATCTGGAAGGTCAGCCCAGACGGCGTGCTGCTCGGCGTCATCAAGAACTCCACCTTCATGCAGCGACCGGGGCTGCAGAACAACTTGGTCGCCCTCAACGGCATCATATACCACCCTAACGGCTACCTTCTCGTCGTCCACACCTCCGGCGGCGACCTCTTCAAGTTGGACCCGAAGACGGAGACCGTGCGCGTCGTTAAGGTGCAGGGGTCGCTGAAGAGAGGAGACGGACTCGAGCTGCTCTCCCCGACGAGGCTGGTTGTCGCCGGCATGCCGAATCGGCTGGTGGAGAGCTCCGACGACTGGGAGACGGCGACTGTCACCGGGCAGTACGTCGGGCCGATCCACCGGGTCGGGTCGTCGGCGACTGTAAAGGACGGGGACGTGTACATCAACCACATTTTCGGATTGTGGCTCGGCAAGAAGAAGACGCACGTCCTTGCGAGGGCGGTGTTCTCGCCGGTGGCCGCAGCGAGTTGACGGCCGGCGCTTCCGCGCGTGCTCCGTCAT
Organism: Hyparrhenia diplandra; assembly: GCA_015847255.1. Taxonomy (NCBI): domain Eukaryota; kingdom Viridiplantae; phylum Streptophyta; class Magnoliopsida; order Poales; family Poaceae; genus Hyparrhenia; species Hyparrhenia diplandra. The sequence goes on from JADLZK010002472.1 coordinate 13,699, forward strand.
GGGATCAGCAGTCGTCGTTTCTTTGCTTAAGCAGCAGTTCATAGTTCCATACAGTTACAGACTACGTACTTCAGTGTGATGATATATAGATGTGCTCATACTTTTGTTTTGACACTTTGGTCGAAGCTGCACGACCATGTTTTCTGTTTGATGGATCATGCAGTACAGTAGTCCAGTGGATTTGCTCCGGAATGTTCCATTTAATGGATAGCACTAAAAATGTCCTAACTTCCATTAACGAAGTTTTTTTTATAAAAGACGGTCGAAGCTTTGCCGCGATTTTTATTAACGAAGTTTTTAGTTGTAGCTAATCTGTACTAATGTTCCATGTGTTCATGCTGGACAAGACGTGGTAAAAGAGAACAAACGACAGATCAGAACTTCACACAGTAGGAATCCTTCACATGACTAGTATAAATTCGAGAAGTTTTAAGAAATCATGATAAAATTTCGCAGAACTATGAATGATATTGTTCGCAACACATGAATGTGTTTGCTAGTAGGTTTCGGCTACTGCTGGTATGCTAAAATTTCCTTCGGTGGACAAAAGGTCACCTCGCATTCAGATGGTCAGACCACGTGAAGGACTCCCATTTCCTGTCGAAAAAGTCGCCCTCTTCGTTTCAAATTATATCAGCCAGTCCGATTTCGAGACACATGAATTTGGTTTTCCACATGAAACTAGCGATAGTTAGACCACGTGAACGACTCTCGTTTCATGTAGAAAAACTATTTCGACTTCTCTGAAATTACGACAACGGAACGGACAACCTTTCCTTTTGGTACTCCTACAAAATTCATTTGAAATTCCGTGAAATGCCCGTCTCGTATGAATGTGAATAGTCCAGGTCGATACCAATGGAGTTTAAATAAGTGTTTTTACGCACATTAAACGCAACGCCATCGCCGCCAGAAAATTCACCATGGTGAAACTCTTTTCCTTCTCTCTTAGGAGTTTTATGCAAAAAAAAAATTTTTTGATGCAGATCAGTATTTAATGTCGCATTTAAACACACCATAAAACCCCATCGGATCGACCTTAACTCGCACGCCAGCGCAGCACCAGAGGTTCATGACGTCACCGCACGTGCGCACGATCCACCCGACCACGGCTCACAGCTCACTGCGGAGCGGACTGCGGTCACTCACCAGGACCCAGGAGTCGCCATTGCCGTGCAAACAATTGCTTCCCCGTCCGTCACCCACCCACCCTCCCAGTCGCGCGTTTCATGGAGTTTCCCCAGAGGAGCTCCTCCTGCTGCTCCAGATCGAACCACTGCCACCTGCTGAGGCCAAAGAGCCTCCTCCTCGTCTCCTTCGCCTCAATATCCCTCCTCTTCTCCTTTCTCTTGGTCTTCCGCCACGGCCACCCGCTCCACCTTCCCGTCGCGTTCGCCGCAGCCCCGACGCCGGTTCCAGTGGGTGGCGGGGTTTACTGGGGCGACCCAGCGGCGGTGGTGGTTGAAGAAGCGGTTCTCGGGCTCGGGAGAGGGGATTCCGTCGCGGAGGGAGCCCGCCCCGCTGTTCCCGACGACTTGTCGTTGCGCGGCGTGGGCTCGGTAACGCAGGCGCAGGAAGCTGTTACTCCAAGTGGGAATGGCAGAGCTCCCTCGATCTCGAATGGTGAGGTTTCCAAAGGGCAAAAGATGGTGGAAGCTGGAAACCACTCGTTTGGTTTTGGAGGCTTGGATTCGGCTGTGGAGGTGAAAGAAGCTGCTTCTGAAAGTGGAGTTGGCAAGAAGTTGCCAAAAGATTCGATTTCAGGGAGACCGATCTTAGCAGAAGGCAAGCATCTTAGCAAAGAAACTCTTGGTTTGGCAGCTGCATCAGCAGAGAAATTGGAGGGAACAGGGTCTGCACACGCTGTCAATTTCTCCGTACAAGCTTTAGGTCCCGCAAAGGTGCCGAGAGATGAATTATTGCGAGGTGGACATGTTGATGATACGCCTCATTCCTCTGTACATGGAGCTTATGCTCCTGAACTAGGAGAACGATGGGAAAGCTCAGATCATTCAACAGTGAGGTATAAAGCAGCTCCAGGTCCAGGTCCAGTCAATCCAACTAAAGAAGATCCTAACCTGAACCCAGAAATGGCCGCGAGCAAAATTGATTTTGTGCAAAGCAATGCTGTCAAGTGTGATGTTTCTGACGGGAGCTGGGTGTTCGACGAGAGCTATCCACTCTATGTGAGCAATGCGTGCCCATTTATAGATGAAGGATTCAGCTGTGAAGCTAATGGGAGAATGGACCAAAGCTATATGAAGCTTAGGTGGCAACCTAAGCATTGCAGCATTCCAAGGTGTTGTTGCATTAGGGTATTTTTCTCGCTACTTTGGTTGCTTAGGAATTTGGGTAGTACTAGAAGTTTGTCATTCACAAACTTAATTTGATGATTTTAGGTTTGATGCTAGGAAATCGCTCGAGTTGCTGCGAGGTAAGCGACTAGTGTTTGTCGGAGATTCCATTAATAGGAACCAATGGGAATCCATGATGTGCTTGCTGAGAACGGAAATCTCAGATTCTGCAAGGATTCATGAAACCCATGGCCGAAAGATTAAGAAAGAGAAAGGATATTACAACTTCAAATTCTTGGTTCGTATGCTCTGTAGCTGATGTGGAACTAGTCTGCTCTGCTTCTCATTGTCTAGACTAGTGCATAATAGTCATCTTGGTGACATTGCTGCAGGACTATAATTGCAGTGTGGAGTATCATGCCACACATTTCTTGGTTCATGAAGCCAAACCAAGAATGGGCCAGAAGGGCACAATGACGCTACGGATCGACACCATAGATCGGAGCTCATCAAGATGGAGAGGTGCTGATGTGCTTGTGTTCAACTCTGCTCATTGGTGGTCAAATCACAAAACAAATGATGGGTGAGGGTTGACTAATGTGAACCAGTGCTGTCCTTTCGAAAAAAGAAAAACTAATGTGAGGCAGTGAATACAGTTCTTGTTCAAAAAAAAAAAAAAAAAACATGTTGTCTTCAATATTCTTGTTACAGAGAAAACCTATCACCTGATAAATATCTGTTGCAGAGTGAATTTCTATCAAGAAGGAGATCATGTTCATCCATATCTTGATGCCTCCACTGCTTTCCAAAGAGCACTAACGACGTGGGCATCGTGGGTCGACCGCTACATCAATCCACGGCGAACTCGAGTCTTCTTCCGAAGCACATCCCCATCGCATTTCAGGTTTGCTCTTCTACTGTTCAATCTGACAGGAACAACTAGAGAATTGTTGCTGTCTTCTCTGTGGAACATCTGGTTGTAAGATTTACCACTGATTTTCAGCGGAGGAGAGTGGAATTCAGGGGGACACTGCAGAGAGAGCACACTAGGCCCTAATGACAGCCGTGTATGGCCAATGCCTGAGATAAACGTGATGTTGGAACAAGTCTCGAAGCAAATGAAGAATCCTGTGACAATTCTGAACATCACTGATCTATCCAGGCTAAGGATGGATGGTCACCCATCTGTTTATCGACGTAAGGGAGTAGATTTAACAGCATCGAGTGCCCAGGACTGCAGCCATTGGTGCCTTCCTGGAGTCCCAGACACATGGAATGAGCTGCTGTTCTACCATCTACTAGTGTCCCCACGAGAATAGGATGCAATAACAAGGTGGTGACCACTGTCTTTTTCCTTTTTTGGATGAGCCCTTAAGTATACTCCCTCAATACCTAACTTTGACGTCTAGGGGACAGCGACACGGCCTTCAAAACACAATTTTAACCTTTTATTATTATAAAAATATTTATCAAAGAGTGATATATGTATACTTTTATGAAAATATTTTTCAAAACAAATCTATTCATAGGATATGGAGGGAGTACGCGGTAAATGTAAATTGATTCATTCATTGTGAAAAGATAGTTGGTCCGATACTCAGATGTCAGATGTAATTGTGAATGTAAAGTGCATTCATGACTGTAAAAAGAGAGCAACTGTTTGGATGGCATATAGTTCCATAAATATTCCTAATCGGTTACCAAACGAGTTTTTAGGGATCGTTTCAAATGTGTGTTTTAGGGATAATTTGTTTTGCAACGAAGACACCGTGGTTAGACAATTGGACTGATAAACAAATTGAACTACAATGAGTTAGTGAGCATTTGGCCTTTAGTCACTACGCTCATGGTTGCTCCAACAACTCCACACCGTGGGGATCAACCCCACAGTTTTTACCCTTTAAAAAATAAGAATCCTTTTGCTTCGTTTGTTATTATATACTCTCTCCATACCTAAAAAAAATTTTAACGTTTAGGACAGTGACATGGTCTTCAAAACACAACTTTAACCTCCTCGTTACTATAAAAATATTTATCAAAGAGTGATATATGTATACTTTTATGAAAATATTTTTTAAGACAAATCTATTCATATAGTTTTCACATTTATAAACTCAACAACTTAAAAATTATTGATGATTTATATTCTCAATGTTTGACCCAAACGTTGTCGTAACTGGAATCAAGTTTTTTTAAGGTATGGAGGGAGTATATAAATTATATTGATCAGTGATGAAGTTATTATGTCTGTCATCATATCATATAAGCTAAAGGATGGCCCTTGTATAGTGAAATAAGATCAAAGCATGAGTAAACAGGAATTTTATGTCTCCTTTATACATACCACAATATATATCAAGGACATGTGGTGATCCTCAAGATTTTTGGATTTCCTTTGGCACGCAAGGAATTACAAAAGAATCGGTTTATTTTGTCAGAACTTGTGAAAAGCAAACGAGACCAGGTGTTTTCACCACTTTATTTATTTATTTATTTATTTCATAATAATAATAATGGTCCTTATAATTTGACAATGGATTTATTATTTTATTCCTAATAAATAATGTGGATGCCAAACTAACTGCTTTTTTTTGAACTCACTAACTGCCTCTCTTGAATGTCCAAGAAAGGTGGGGGCAGGCAGACCGCAGACGGACAGTTACGCTTACTCCACCACCACCACACCCGAAGCCCCCTTTCCGTTTCCGTTACACTGACCCTCCTCCTCCTCCTCCCTCCCTCTCCCTCAGTTCCCTCCGCCGCTGCTTGAGTTGAGGCTCCCTCTCCCTCCGGAAGCCGCACGGCTAGGCATTGCCGTACCAGCCGCCCTTGCTTCCTCCCCGCAGCACGGTCCGGAGCAATGGAGAGGCAGAGGAGCTCCTCCTCCTCCTCGTACCGGCTGCTTAGTCCCAAGAGCCTTCTCCTCCTGTCCTTCGCCTCCTCCTCCCTCCTCTTCTCCTTCCTCTTCGCGCTCTTCGTCGTCCGCCACGGCCGCCCCCTCCACCTCCCATTCGCCACGCCCAACGCCTCCACTGCGGCCCTTGCACGGTCACCGCCTCTTGGGAACGGTGGGGGTTCCATGGCCATGGGCGGCGCGGTGGAGCTGGCGCCGGAGGCCGGTTATGCGGTTAGTGGGCGGGGGAGTGGAGATTCAGTGGCGGACCCCGCGGTTGCCGGAGACCTGTCGGCTCGGAGCGTGGGCTCGCCAATGGAGGTGGAAGAAGCGGTTACCGGAGGAGGAAATGGTGGAGCGCTTGTGGCTGGTAAAGTTTTGGAGGTGCAAGAGATTGCAGAAGCTGGGAAGAACTCTATTGGAGCCTCGGATTTGGCTATGGATGATAAAGAAGTAACCGTGGGAGGAGATGACGAGAAGTTCGGGAAATTTTCGGTTCGGAAGGAAAACTTGGCTGAGGGCAAGGATCTTAGCAGCCAACACGTTGCCAGTGCTTCTGCTTCGCAGGAAGTAGCTGCATCAATGGTGAAATCGGAGGTAACAGAGTCTTTGACAACTGTCAATCTGTCCATGGAAGCGTCAGGTCCTGCAGTGGAGGTGAGAAGTGAATCCGTGCAAGACGATCTTGTGGTTGTGGGGGATAAGCACAATTCCTCTGCACAAGCAGCTTATGCTTCTCAACAAGGGGAGCAACTGGAAAGCTCAGACCATTCAGCAGGGAATAGTAATTCCGGGGCAGCTCCAGTCAATCAAAACAAGCAAGATCCTAATCTGATTGAGGTAGCCGTCATGAGCAAAACGGATTCTACAGGAGGCAATACCATACATTGTGATGTTTATGATGGGAGTTGGGTCTTTGATGAGACCTATCCACTCTACACGAGTGATTCATGCCCTTTTATAGATGAAGGATTCAGCTGTGGAGCAAATGGAAGAATGGATCAAAGATACATGAAGTGGAGGTGGCAGCCTAAGTATTGCAATATACCAAGGTATTTGTTGCGCTCCTGCAATTCCTTAGTTCTTTTGGTTGCTTAGGAGTTCTGCCATTTGCTAACTTCTTGAAATAAAACTTAGGTTTAATGCTAGGAAAATGCTTGAGACGCTACGAGGAAAGCGACTAGTGTTTATTGGGGACTCCATTAACAGGAACCAGTGGGAATCAATGATGTGCTTGCTGAGAACGGCTGTATCGGATCCTAGAAGGATTCATGAAACCCGTGGCCGCAGGATTACTAAAGAGAAGGGTGATTACAACTTCAAGTTCTTGGTTAGTATTTCCTGTATCTGTCTGAGTAGTCCATTCATCAATGTCTAGGCTTGTAGATGGTTATCATCTTGGTATGGTTGTTGCAGGACTACAACTGTAGTGTGGAATATCATGTGACACATTTCTTGGTGCATGAAAGCAAGGCAAGAATTGGCCAGAAGCGCATGAAGACACTGCGGATCGATACCATTCATCGGAGCTCATCAAGATGGAAAGGTGCCGATGTGCTTGTGTTCAACACTGCCCATTGGTGGTCGCATCATAAAACACAATCTGGGTGAGTATTGATTAATGTGAATGACAATCACATCAGATGAACAGAGTTTTTATTTGGAATCAACTGGCAAAGAACTCCAACCATTGACACTTTTATTTCTTATTTCTTAAAAACCGACTATGTAGGGGAAAAAAACAACTCATGTTATTAAAGATCTGGTTATCACATACTTTGCAGAGTGAACTATTATCAGGAGGGAGATCATGTCCATCCCCATCTCGATGCCTCTACTGCTTTCCAAAGGGCACTAATCACCTGGGCATCCTGGGTGGACAGTCAGATCAATCCACAGCTAACTCAAGTGTTCTTCCGAAGCTCATCCCCTTCACATTTCAGGTTTGGTCTTTGACTAGTCAATCTAACATGAGTGTCATAAGAGCTGCTGTTATCTCCTCTGTGCAAGCAGGTCGATGTAACTAGTTGTCAATTTCAGCGGTGGAGAGTGGAATTCAGGGGGACACTGCAGAGAGAGCATGCTGCCCCTTAATGACACCCATGCTAGGCCGGTACCTGAGAGAAACGTGATCTTGGAACAAGTTACGAAGCAAATGAAGACTCCTGTGACAATTCTGAACATCACTAATCTATCTGGGATCAGGATAGATGGTCACCCATCTGTATATGGCCGGAAGACAGTAGATTTAACCGCATTGAGCGTACAGGATTGCAGCCATTGGTGCCTTCCTGGAGTCCCAGATACATGGAATGAACTGCTATTCTACCATCTACTGTCGCCACAAGAAAAAGGTGTAACAAGTTAGTGGCTGAATTATTTGCCAGCTCTTTTTTTTTTTGGTTGTGCGGTGATATTAGTCGTGTCTGTAAATGTTAATTTGATTTGAAAAGAGGGCGCAAGTTCACAATCAGTTAATCGTGCTTATCTCTGCAGTCTGCACCCTCTCTACAACCAATAATGTGACATGCAAATAGCCTACTATCAGGTTCTAGAAACACTCATAATGAATCATCAAATACTTTAAGGAATAAAAGTGAAAGTGAAAAAAATACAAACGAGGCTACAGTTGTAGCCATCTCAGCTATTTGATACTCTAGCAGTAGCCACTCCAGTTTGAAAACCTGTTAGCACTATCTTTTCTCAACCCAACAAGGTTGTCACCTTCCGACCTGAGGTCCACAAATGTGTATATGCATCATTCCAACTTGATGCCTGAGTTTATTTTACTAATGAATATATACTATGTTTATCTAGTAACAAAGTCATCGTATAATGACTAGGACTAAATCATGTATTAAATATATAATCTACTGCATATTTGTATCATCCGAGCAACTCTTCAGTTATCGAGCAACTTTGTGTGCTCGATGGTGAGAGACGGATGCTTCGTCCTTCTTTGATCCTTCGGGTCTCCTAGCCCAAGCTGGAGCCTGGTCAGGCCCATAACGATAATCATAAAAGAGTTCCTCGCTAGCCTCAATATGCTCCTTCGCATAGATACCAACCCGATGGTCGCCAGCTACCAGCATCACCTGGAAAGTAGATGAATTCAAGATGAGCGACCTAATAAAAACTAAATGCTACTCAGTAATTGTAATTCTTACCTTTGCATAGCAGTTGGGATTAGATGAGTGGTTTGCGAACTTCAATTTGTCCCCCTTGCGATAAGCATCCAATACATACTGCGTAAAAGTATTTGAATTCAAGCTTACCGCTTGTTAAACAAATATTCCAATCCAATGAAGAAAGAGAGGAGGGACATGAAGCACCTGGTCATTTAAATCAAACAGAAATGACGAGTTTGCCCGGTCATAAATTTTGCCACGTTTGTCTGCTTCCTTGTGAGAGATCAATTCACCAGTATATTCTCCAAGATAATCATTTTTATTTACAGGATTCTACATATTGCAAGGAAAATAAAAAGGAAATTAGCCAGAACAAGAAAGAAAATATCACACTCAGAGGTTTTCGTTCGGTTATCTGACCTTAATGAATGCACCCCAACCTGCAACCTCAGATCTTCCTAACAAAATCTGGTTCATGTTAAACAATTAATGCAGTTAGCAATAGTAGAGTGCAGTAATACAAAGGGACAAATAGCACCGCGAATATGCTGTCTCACCCTTTGCTGTTGTTTCAAAAGGAGCTTCATATTTCCACACTGATAGCCATCACCTCTTGCAGGTGGCTCACCTAATGAACCATCTCCACAGCTGAAGACCATATACATCATGTTATGTATGATAACAATAATAGTACAAATCAGAAAGATGAATATGACGATAGAACAAGATAGGCAGTTAACAAAAATTACAGTTTCTTGAGTCTAGACCATGTTGTATGATTATTGTAACGAGTTCATGAGTGCATAAAGGTCAATTGTTAATTAGACCAGTGCTCATTACCTCACCCAGCAATTCCTACAAACGTCTGGATCACATTCGCGATTGGCTGCAAAACAGGGGCACTGTCTGCTTCTGCATTGACTTTTTGCACAATGACAGCCTCTAAACTTGTTTTTGCAGCTCTTCGAACACCTATTGATTAATTAATCATGACACATGAGTGTTCAGAAATGAAATCCTTTTTTAACGTAATATTCAGAAATGAAATCAGAGTCATTTTTTCTCTGCATTTTCATTAGTAAAAATATAAGAAATAATTATTAGTTCAATCACAAGGAGAATAAGGGTAAAGGAACAACAGAAACCTATCTGCTCAATAAAAAGGGAAAGTTAGCATAACTAGGGACGCACCCACAGTACTTTTCGCAGCAAGTTCCATTTTCCACACAGGGGCAATCTTTACCACACATTTGCTGGCACACACATGGGTTATATTGTGTGTACCATTGCTTCCCATCACCAATCCTTTTTTTAAGAGCTGGATGCCCTGCAGACTTCCAAGTATATTTCAGCTTCCGATTGCGGCCCCTCCGACGATAAATTCTTGTTCTGGCAACCATGTCTTGCTCCTAGAAGACAAGGACAAATAATTATATTTTTACTAGCTAACAATGCCAACAGAAAAACAAAGCGTTTTTTGAGCTGTAATAATAGTAGGCAAAAGAAATATATTTAAATACAAAAAGGACTGTACAGATGCCTATGAAAACAACAAAAAGGAAACCATATGAAACAGAGAGGAAAAATTAACAAGGGTGGCGAGCCAATCTAAGAAAAGACTCCTAGCTGGTTATTATCTATTTATTTTTGTCTTGTCAGTTTGACTGTGGAGTGGTAGTGAGGCCATATATTAGTCACTTCATTTGTTGAGCCAGGGTCTTAAAAGCTGACCTCTGGCATGGTGGTACCCAGAGTTATGAGCCCAGACAACCAGGTGGTATAATCAGGGGAAAAGAAAGTGGATAAGAACTTCATCCAACTGCTGCTGGAGAAAACTGGATTTGGGTTCTGAGAAGAATGGTCCAGCCCAAGCAGATGGTGCTGATTATTGCTTCCACAAAAGCATCCGGAGATGGGGTTCAAAACAAGCACATCCACAGTTGATGAAACCAGCCAACTAAGTACATGAGCTTATGCTGTTATGTGTTCACTAGGGAAGAGCAGCCTAAGGCCTTAGAAGTTAGAACTTGCATGCATGGCTATTGCCACCTCTTTTTTTCTCATCTATTTATTTATTATATATAAAACAAAATTCACATTCCAAACATTGGCGAAAGGGCCCCTAGCCTAGTGATTAGAGCACCTGAGTATCACCCAACTTCCCTGCACAACCACAAGGTCTTGCACGGATTCACTTCTCACCTCCACTGCAGGACCTGACGCTTCCGTGGACAGATTGACAGTTGTCAAAGACTGTTACCTCCGATTTCACCATTGATGCAGCATTATTAAAAAAAAAAAAAAAAAATAGGCTGGGGTTTCCCTACTGACTTCGGTCAAAAAACATTCCAACCATTGATCTAATGACCCCAGTTTATCTGGTAACAGGGGTGGCAACAGGTCTGATCTCAAAAGGAAAGCTGTTTTACATACCCCCGTAGTAGCATATTTTACCTGTTTTTGGCAATCTATAAAGTAGCAATTCCTTGGTTTTTCTCCTGTTGCCTCAACAATATTACAAATTTTATTCCCAAAAGGATAAAAAAAATGTCCACGTAAAAAAAAACCGCTAATCTGTAACCCTCATAAAATACCGTGCAATGAATAAAAGTTGTATGTGATACCTTGTCCCCTACTCTGCGGCCAGTCATAACAAACATAATCACAACAGCATAGTAATAGGCTGGGCTACCAACAGTTTTACATACCTCTAACCTTTCTGATCTGAGTGAATACCAATGAGGTAAAGCACAAAAGCTGACAGGAAAAGAAAGTGCATACCATGTAGTCTTGTTCAGTTTCTGCAAAGTCTCCTGAGATGGATTTATTCAAGAGAGGTCTCTTTGCCAACGCTGCACCATTGTTATACATGTAGTTGGCCACTTCCATGCAGGTCTTCAGACCAGATAGTAAGTTTCTGGCAATGAGACAGCTGTGACGGATGCACACAAAGGTCATACAACTAGGGAATCAAATTATCAAATTAAACTAATAATGGAACTCCTTTTTCAACAAGCCTAGGGAAACTATAATAAAATGTTTCACTGCATACAACATATAAGTACCTGTTCTTTCCAAATATCTCTATGCCCTTCAAGTATAGATCTCGCTCTAAGGCACTCCAACAAGAAAGAGTGTGCTCCAAGAAATTCTTTGTTGAAGATACTTTATTACTCTCTCTTTCCACATTTTCAGCAGTAGTAGTTGGGCTTTCTCCACAGATATCTTTGCTTGAAGTCTTAGTGGACTCGTCAACAATTCGTAGTTTATCACCCCCAGATTCTCTAGATTCTGGTCTTGTGTCACGAATCTCCGGAGGAATGGAAAGTTTATTCAGTATATTGCTTGCAAAAGAAATGTCAGAAGTGAAAACCTTCTGCCTTTTGCCAGGAGAACACTCCCTGTACCTAGGTCCATTTTTTGAAATCTTGTGTTTCCTTAAACTACTGGGAGGAAAATCAGAGGATACATTCTCTGTTTCAGAGGTATCTGCTGAAGGCGGAGTAGTGCTTTCTTCAGCACTAACAGAAGAAATTATTTTTGATCCACTGGCTCCAACTAGTGTCATGGATCTAGTCTTGCCTTTTCTCTCGGTTTGAATCTTCTGATTCAGACATAATATTAACATCAACTTTGTCTGAGGCAGTTCCTGATTCCATAGCATATGTTGCACAGCCACCAAGACCATCATCATGCACCTCTTGAAATCCTTCTCTCCACTGGGGAAACTAAAATTTAAGTTAGCCCTGGCACACAATGAAGTAATTGCCACGAATCTTTATGGAAATATACAAACTCAATGGGATAAATGCACTAAATAATTGAGAATGTATTAGGAACTTGGGTCGATTTAAAGCATTTCTATTCCTTAGGAAATAAAACATATAGGTGGAGATGTGTGTGCCTTCTGGCTACATCAACCATGGGTTCTGGGCCCAATTGTCCAGTTAAACCATGTGCCATGAAAGTAGCATAATGCCATAATAAGTTTTAGTTATATACACACGATACCACTAACGGACACCACATCCCGTTAACTCGCTCCCCAACTTGTGCTGGTTCACCTCGCTCTGCTTGCCTCTGTGAAACCCTAGGTGGCCACTGCACCTGCCCGCTCACCACCACCACATCTTGGCACGTAGCAGGCATCTATGTTGCATTCAACAGCATAGCTGCTCCATCCAATATGCCATCCCTCCATTCCAATGTCCCTCGATTTCACCTGTACTGTCACTCGTCGTTGTCGTCATCCACTCCATAAAGTAGGATAGTAGAGCAACACTCATCACTTGCAATATAAACTACTAGATCACTAGTCTCATTTCCTAATTTCAATCCCCAACAAAATTGCTTCTGCCTCTCAACCCTGCTCCATCGCTTCATCTCTTGACATCCCGCTGTGATGTCCAATTACTCCAGTCCACTGGTTGGGGAAAGCGTAGTCATTCCTTATCAAAATCACCAATTGAAGTGTTATTCAAAATGTCCAACTACTTGCAGATATGGAAGATTCTACTGAAGCCGGCGGGGAAATAAAAGGTGGAACAGATAGGCAGGAACGAAGTACTTCCCGAAGAACAAGAAGCCTCGAGATATGGAGGAGCTGCTGTAAGGGTTACGTGAGAGGGACAGCCCCTTTTCTTTTCCAATCTAGTCCGGTGGCCTGTGTTGCGTTTGCTTTTGGGCTAGAATCTTTCTTAGCAGTTTGCTGCTGTTAGGGGTTTTCTCCCGCTTTCTTTGTAAGCTGGTGTCCCAGCAAGTTGCGGACATTGTAAACACATTTGCTTTCTTATAAGCATGGTTATACTTTGTCCAAAAAAAAAGGAAGGGTGCCACTAAAAAAAAATAGGTCGAAATCATCTAGAAGATGTAGAAAAGAGGTATTTTAAGGATTGTAAAAGAGGTTAAAACAGCAAGAAATTTAGAACTGGAAGAGCAGCCAATATGGTAGTAAATTTCATTCATGAGGACACATACTCGAAGGTAGCATTGATGACCACATGGCTTCTTGTTTTCGTCAGGCTCAAAGCTGTAGGGTTGCTTCTCACACTGACAAACAAAATATTTTCATTTACTTTCGCAGGGAAAAAAAATAGAAAATTCAAATGCAAATGATCTGTTACTTACTGGGAATACCAAGTTCTGTGAGCAACCATGGAGGCGGCAATCAAAAACCTGAGTGAACAAATGTCCCAGGTAAATCTCAACCTTCAAGTTTTGTTGAACCAATCGGCAAAACACAACCTTGAAAACAGGAAATAAAAGCAATATAATGCCAGAAGTGGAATCATACCAAGCATCTGCGGCAGAAGAGATTATCAAAAGAATCCAGAACGGCATCCATAGTTTTGTCCAGAGAAAGTTGGCTCTCTGTCTTATCTGAAGATGCAGAGTGCTTCTCATTTTTCTCAAATAGAACTTCAGATCTTTCCTGTTATTTTAAGGAAAAAGCAGAGTCCCTATCAAATTTTAGGCATCTTATAAGTTGAACAAATGTTGGGACAGTTTATATTCATGGTACACAAGTCAATCCACTAATTTAAAAATCTTATTAAAAAGGCAGACAACCTCAATTTCTGATGGAGTTGCATCAATAAACTGGCAGAGGGCATTAACAACCTCTCGGTTTAACCCATGCTCTTGAGTAGTTCTCCTGTAGAAGTTACATAAAATCAGATAAACTTGAATTCACATAGAAAAATAAAGGTAAATTTCTTATTCCAGTGTGCAAAATTGGCTAAATTCCATGTTTAGACACCATGGGAACTACAGTAAAGCTTGTGTTGGAACCACTTCAGTAGACTATGCTGCATAGGGCATAACCCTATAGGGTATGTAACTCTAGAACCTGTTTAGATTTTTGAAATAATTTGTAATTTAGTTTAGAACATCATTTTTAATGAAGATATTACCATATCAATTGATCTTCTCCCTCTGTGAAAAAGTGCTTCTCTTCTTCTGGTTCTGGGATTTCTTCATCACTGTCGCTGCAGATCAGAGCCTCGTTTGCGACTGGATCATAGTAAATTCTTCTCCTACCAACAACTGACTGATCCTCGGCCATTCTTTGGTTTCTGCGCTGTGTTATTTAGAAGATAGTAAAATATAAAAAGGAAAAAGGATGCAATACTTATTCTAAGTCGCTACATCTACAATGTTGAATTTACATAACTAAACTCCAATCTCCTTAGAGTGAACATGAACAAAAAACTGACCTTGGTCATCCCATTTGGAAAACATATGAACACAAGTATACAAATATCTAAAGTGTCAGATGTGCGATAGTAATAAAGATATAAAATGAATATTGCAGATGTTGATAGAGTTCCCACAGCTAAAGGGTATGGAAATTTGCTGTTTTTTCAGAAGTTTTATATTTTATTCATATTATATGACTAAAGTGTCCCCACATTGATTTGGAGCATCATATAAGCACATGCACTATCGATTATCCAGTCCATAATCTCACTCTAAGATCATTTGGCACATGAATTCATGAGCTCCAAGAAAAAAAATGAGAAGCAGCATAATAAGACGTAATCAGAAGGGGGAGGGGTGTCGGCAACAGCACCGTACTTGTCCAGGAAGATCCAAGTGGTGTACGGAGGGATCCTCTCAACCAACGGCAGCTTCACGAACCGAACGACTGTCCGCTGCGCGGCAGCGCCCGAGCTGAGCACGAGCGTCCCGGCCGCCAGGTTCTCCTCCTGCATGTACACAACGTCCCTCTCCCCTATCCCGTTTGCCAGGTCTGACCCAGCGAGCCTTGACTGTCCCTCCGCCGCGCGCTGCGACAGCGCGTTGCTGCCATCGGTGCCCCTCGACGCCACCTCCGCCGCCGCTGCCACGTCGAACAGTGCGCAGGAGTGCCTCAGCAGCGTCTTCCTGTTGGCCTCCAATTTCTCCTACAAATAGAGCCAAACACCCAATCCAACGCCATATTCCGATTGATGAGTTAACTAAACCCGACGCTCCCCCGAAATTTCAGTGACATGATTGATGATCGGGCCGGGCGCGGTCGCTCACCTTGATGTACGCGAGGCGCCCCGATTTGATTTGGCGTATTAGCTGCGTCAGGCTCCCGTGGATCGGGGCAACAGAGGCGGCGGCAGCGGCGTCCCTGCTCATCCCCTGATCCGACCGCTGCAGGGCACAGGAAACATGAAGCGGAAGAGAATCGAAACCAATCAAATTGGGGAGATCGGGCCGGTGAACCTGGGGGCGCATGGAATCGAAAGGCCGCGCGCACCTTGGATCGTTGTGAGGAGGAGTCGGAGGCCTTCGACGACGAAGCCATGGCGGGCGGTGGCGCGAGTTCGGTGACGGCCCCCTCTGGCCTCCGTATCCACTCCTTGGCCCTTGCGCTACAAGGGACCCCTCTGTTCTGTTCGCTCCGTCGCAGTAAAGGTGGGGCCGACGCTGGCCCTGTGTACGTGTCGGTGACAAAGTATCAAGTACAGTAGGGAGGAGGATCCGAAGGACGGGCCTAGCTGTCAGAACACTCAGAACTCGGAAGGTCTTCGGACGCGTGCGGCCGTTTCTAGCGGGGCGAGCGGTGCGCTCACGTGGCTCCGCGGTGAGCTTTGCTGCCGGCTGCTAGCTGCCGGTTTCGGTTTCGGGGCGTTCGGCGCCTCACGCGCGGTGTATTGATTGCAACAGGGAAAAGGTCTTCTTCTTTTTTCGTTTGGACTGATTTAATAATTATTAACCAATTATTAATCTAAAAAGAATCATTCCTAGCAATTTATCTTACATGTGAACAATTATATGTAACTTTAGGGTTTACGGTGAAAGTGTTGTCACAAGATAACAACTATAGGAATGTAATGTTTTGTCACGCCCATAAAATGGCACAAGACCATTGTAAAAACTTTTTTTCAACAAGCCACTATTAAGTAAGAAATAATGACTAAAGTTGAAAAAAAACTTGCCAAAACACCATAAATATGGCTGCCTTGGTTAATGATCATCGTCCAACGCATAAAAAAAAACTACACACGGTTAGCAACTGGGTAATATTTTTCTCACCCCTCAAATGTCTCGTGGCAAGCTAACTGAAAATAAGATTTTTAACCTAAAACAAACAAGGAGCTCTAAGCTAAGGACTTGGCTAGCCATCCCTCGATTGTTTCCTCCTCTCTTAGCACTCGTTTTTTTTTTTACCGTCGTTTTCCTCATCCAACGGCTCATGCTCCTTCCCCCTCGACAGCTATTGCTCCTCTTCCTCCCTGCCTCTACCGCCGCCGCCGCCGCCGCCGCCGCCTCGCCATAGTCGCCTTCCTCCCCTTCCTCTCTCTCCTCCTTCCACGGCAACCTCCCGCCATGGCGGCGCCTGCTTTTTTGACCTTGCTTTGCCACCTCTATCGCCCCCGGGGCCCTAACTTCCCAGCCGCCGTCCCACCAACTTGACCGTCATGGCTCTCCTTGAACCCCTTATAAGCCCGCTAGAATTGAAGAAAAAGAGAGGGAGGGTCGAAGAGAAAGGGCGTTGCACTTACCCGACGCCATCGAGGTCGCCTCCTCCAACGCCGATGACCTCCTCGCAGCGGCGGCTTCTTCCTCTTTGGCTCGGGCATGGGTACTGAAGCGAGCACGGACCGCGGGCGAAAGGAAGAGGAACGAACAGAGGAAGCAAAGGGTAGGGTATGGGGAGGAGAGAACGTTAAAGAATTTGAGTGCACAAGACTTGTGGTTGTAGCATAGCATTTTCTCTAACTAATCGCCCGCAACCACCCGCCCACGACCCTCCAACCAATAGGGACGCGCCATGTCACGGCAACCCAACCACGTCATCTCTCACCCAAAGTGGGTCCATTTACTCCCCGCCCCACGCGCCCGGCGACCTATCCACACCTCCATTCATTAATATGGGCCTGTTTGGGACCGCTTATCGGTGCGTTTTCTATACCTACTAATAAAGAGAGAAAATTTCCGTGGTCTCCCCTATCTTTGGTTCCACCTTCTCTGTCTACATTATATAGGCACAGGGCCTTGACCTCCTCCCCGTTGCTATGAAGTCCCTATGGCAATCCTTCTAGGATTTACCATAAAACATGCAAACCTACATGCAACGGGGAAGGACTCCGACTTGGACACGGTTCGGGAAGGTGCATTGCACATCTCGTAACCTTCTAGAACTCTATGTGTCCTAACTACACTAGGACTTCTAATATGACTAGGACTCTAACGGGATTACAATAGGAATATGACTAGAACACTACTATGTCTAACATGTCCCACTTGGGAATACGTCTCGGACTCCCATTACACGCCTCATGAAGTCTTGATTAGAATAGAAAATTAGAAGACAATGGTCCACCCAAAAATTTCGTCCAAACCCTCTCCCTACCCTTCGTCCGGCCCTCTCTCCCTACCCTCCATCCGACCAGGAAGTTTCACGCCTAAAATTTTTGTCCAAACCTTGGCGCCCGCTTCCATGTAGTATTTGTCCTTTGGTTATCATGTCGCACGTGCAGTCTGTCCGCTGGTTATCTCTAATAAACAAAACGAGTTGCATACGGGGATACGAAGAGAAAAGCTAGCTCTACGCATGCCTGCCTTTTCTTCCCAACCGATTCGGTTTCTGCCGGGATACGTGTCACGTATAGAATATGGAATAGATACTTCCTTGGGTGTAGATTTAAAAAGAGCTCTAAATCCGGGAAAAAAAACTCTCCACAAACTCCGCATATACATATATACGATTTCTTATCCAATACCAAAACAGGTCTAACGGAGGGCAAATAAAACTCTCCACATACATATATACGATTCAAGGTCAGAGCGAAGGCAAGTACACGTGAGGAGGCTCAACCGTGACGCTAAGACCTTTAACAGAAGGCGAATGCCACCGTCAAGGCGCTCGGCGACGCCCGACCTCAAGCTCGCCATCTTCGACATCTACACGCGGCTACGCAAACTCGCACAAGACCCGGCGGCTTTATGGTACATGCGTGCGTGTTCAATAATGCCGTGATCGAACATGTCATAGTGGTATGAGCGAGCGAGCATATATATGCATATGATCATTGATATTGTCGCCGTTGTCGTTTATGTAGGCTTGTCGAGGGAGACGGCGCGGGGATGGGGACGGCCAAGACGATGGTGTACTGTCGACGACGGTCGGGGCGTCGAAACGCCTATGTGCGGCCCACCGTTCCCGGTCCGCATAAGTACTCGGAGGTAATAAGAAATTGTCAAGCGGCTAAGCCCCATGATTGTGTTTGTATACGTGGTATGTCAAGTATATATTCTTTAGATTTTGAATTTAGGATTCCCTTGAGGTGCAACACACATGTTTAGTATGACTGAAATTTCTAAAATTCTGAAATTGCAACAACGAGGTGGAGCTCGGTAGCGATGTCGATCCACCACTTGCTAGGATGGCGGCAAGGTGGATCTCGGCCATGAGAGCTAGCTAGCGGCGGCCACTCGAGACTTGAATCTCGGAGAAGATGGCGGGCGCGGGCAGAACGACGACGCGGAGTTAGAGCACGATGGAGCTTGATATGCACAATTTTTTTCCCAGAAGAACGTGCGAAATTTTTAGTTAAGCTAAATGAGCAGAAAAAAAGCCCGCCACACGTTTTGCGGTGAGGTCGCGTCGCCGAATCGCTGGCCGCGGAAAAAGCGAGCGCTACACTGTTTATGGAAACGCGACAGGGGAGTCGCTTCTTCGAAACGCAACTCAGATTTCCACCGGTGCCCCTTCTCTCCTCCCTGTCTTCCCTCAGCGCTCGCCCGCGTCGCCAGCAGGGGAGGGCCGCGCGCCGGCGACCTGGTTGCGGCTCCCCGGCCGCCCCCCGCCCCGCCTCTGCCAGGTCCCGCTCCACCTTCCTCGAGCGTGCGCCGCCACATCCTCTTGCTCGAGCGCGGCCTCGGCACGCCAGGCAACCACGACGCCGACGGTGGTGGAGCAGGGGCGACGGACGGTGGCGCCGCCCTCCGCCTTCAAGTCAGCAGCACCATGACGGACGAACGGGACGACGGACGGTGACGCCTCCCTGTCCAGGCCGGCGCCCTCCCTCGGAGGAGCTCCCGTCGTCTGGTCCGCCTGGAATGAGAGGATAAGGGGTATTTCAGTCATTTTACACATCCAGAACAAATAATCTAATCGAGATACCCAAACACCGTACTTATTTAGACCGCAGATTCTCCCCAACGCGCTTCCACTATCCTTCCGTGTCTCGTCCTCTTTCTCTCTCCTCTTCGATTCCCAATTTAAAGGCTGCCCAACCCTTGCCGGCGGCCGGCGGCGGTGAGGATAGAGGGTTCCCTGAGGAGACAGTGATGGCGGCCACGGCTAAGTACAACCGGAGCAACCCGGCGGTGAAGCGGATCCTGCAGGAGGTCAAGGAGATGCAGTCCAACCCCTCGCCCGACTTCATGGCCCTCCCCCTCGAGGTCCCAATCTCAACCCAATTGCTCGCTTTAATAACGAAATTTGCCTGATCTGATCCGATTCAGGCCTTAATCGAATGTCAACTGGTTATTGATTATATTTCCTCATATTGTGATGTTCGGTGTTTTAGGGTCTCGACAATTTGTTCACCGGTTTGCTTACTTTTTTCTAGATCTGTTAATTCAACTGGTAATTTGATCGATTAGCAGTAGGACCTTGCCGTTTAGTAGTTGTACGGATCAAGTGGATTATATGTTTAACATTTCATCTCCGAAGGAACGGGAATAATTTTGGCAAGAAGGCTCAATATGTCAATTTTCGATTGTCACTGATAAGCTTCACAATACATTCATTTGAGTAGGAGGACATCTTCGAGTGGCAATTTGCTATCCTTGGTCCGAGAGACAGCGAGTTTGAGGGTGGAATCTATCATGGCAGGATTCAGCTACCCTCAGATTATCCATTCAAGCCACCGTCCTTCATGCTACTCACAGTATGTAGTATATGTGTTAATTGGCCTCTGTTATCTCACCACCATGTTTCTGAGCCGTTGCTGACTTCGCTATGTGCTGCAGCCAAGTGGGCGCTTTGAGATTCAGAAGAAGATTTGTTTGAGCATATCCAATTACCACCCTGAGCATTGGCAGCCTTCATGGAGCGGTTGGTAACCTTTCTGTCATTTGTTTATTTATATAAATGACTGCTGAAGTGCTCTGTCAGGTTTGCTAAAGGACCCCTCTAATAAGCTGAAAAGCACCATTATTCGTTGTCCACTCTTATATAGTTTTGTGGGCTATACGAGCATGGTGCAAAATAAATTTCCTTTTCTTTTGGTCTTTGGATTATCATGACACAAGTACTTGCCTTATGGCTAGGCCAAAAGTAAA
Organism: Hyparrhenia diplandra; assembly: GCA_015847255.1. NCBI lineage: Eukaryota > Viridiplantae > Streptophyta > Magnoliopsida > Poales > Poaceae > Hyparrhenia > Hyparrhenia diplandra. The sequence continues at coordinate 34,302 of JADLZK010002472.1, forward strand.
TATGCATTTCGTCATTCTTAAGATAACATGAATATGGTTGGTTTGCTCCTGAGAATATGGAATTTTGTAATTTTTTTTGTGTGGGGGAGTTTGCAGTGCCATTAGGTCATTTTACTTGAGAGGCATCAGGTGTGTATTTGTTTTGTATTCACTAGTTATAGCAATAGCAGTGATTTGTTACTCTTTCATATGTTGGCACCATTTTTTCATAGTGCACATACATGTTATGTACTCTATACGAGCATGGTGCAAAATAAAATGGTTCTTTGGTTCTTAAGGAATTGTCCTGCAGCAAGTGTTCATCTGCTTGACCAGGCCAAAGGAGGAACATATATTTTGTATGTATGTTATGTTTACTTTTAGTTGGGAACTATTATGGGCTTGTTTGCTTCATGCCCTCCTAAGGCAGCAATCCTGGTCCAGCCTGAAATTGTATGCCTGCACTAGACAGCTTTGCCTAGGAGCAAAGCAAACAGCCCCTAATGCATGTTGGAGTATGCCGTACATTCACTAATTAGTATGAACTGGTCTATAAAGCGCTCAATGTTTTGGCATTTGGTTTTCAATTCAGCATTTTGTCAATAGCAGTATTTTTAGTTTATTTGCATTTCAATTGGAATGGTCCTTATTTAGTTGCTATAATTTGGAAATAGGCCAAATATTTGTGTTGATGTTTATTAATTTCGTATGCTTTGTAAATGAGCTTGGTGCTGCATCTGCAAATCATCGGATGGTTTCTAATTATGGAATGTATTTGGTTATCCAATGTGGACTAGTTTGTTTTCATGATTGTGTTCACAGAAGTTTCACTTTTAAGTGCTAAAGGAAACAAATCCTGTTGCAGTTCGCACAGCATTGGTAGCCTTGATTGCATTCATGCCAACGAACCCTGGTGGGGCATTGGGCTCACTGGATTACAAAAGGAAGATAGACGAGCACTTGCTATAAAATCACGTGAAGCACCTCCAAAATTTGGCTCCCCAGAACGTCAGAAACTAATTGATGAGGTAATTCGGTAATTCCTAGTCGAACCTCAGGTTCAAAATGTGTGACATTTCTCTTATCTTTTGATTATGTACTGCTTCAACCACAGATCCATGAGCAAATGCTCAGTAAGGCTCCTCCTGTCCCCCCAAGCGCTACCAAATGTGCCAAACGAGGAGTCTAACCAATTACCCGCACCTGACTCTTCTGGTGAGCATGAAGACAAGGTGGATGAAGGTGACAGCACATCTGGGTCCATGTCAGGCTCGTTGAGTGGCCTTCCTGTGCCTGAATCTGAATCGGGGGTTGCAGAAAACACTGGTGAAGCCCCAGCAGTTGAGGATGCCAACCGTCATGTGCCTGAAGCGAGCCAAAGAGGAAACATTTCAACAGTCCCTTCTCGTCAGAATCCTGCTGTTGCGATCCAGAAGCCAAAGCATGACAGATTGTTGACTTTGGCTGCATTTGGGCTGACTCTTGCTATTATGGCACTTGTGATCAAGAAGTTCTTTAAAATAAATGGCTTGGGCGGTTTCATTGAGGGCAAGTTCTGAGTAGAGATTGTGCATAAGTTGGATGCGAGAGATGACTCATTCCTCGTGCGGAGCATATATATATAAATGGCTGTTGTTTAGTTATAATAGATGAAATCAAAACGGGACGGTACTATCAATACCCCATTGTATGTAGTACACCACCTGATGGAAAATTGTTGATTTTTGAAGCATCTGATCTGATGTATATGTTTGATACAGCGTGCACTTTCTTTGGCTGCCACTAAAACCAGAATCATCAATTCCCAATCTCCCTCTGGAAGGTTTTGTTGATTAAGAATTTCATGAAATTGGCACTGTAAATTTCATTGAACTTGTTGCAGAATCTGAGTTGGTGTTCGGAACAAAAGGATGAACAAAAAGATGGCGAATAGCCAAACCTAGCTGATTTTGTCCGTCTCTCTTTTAGGGTCCCTTTGGAACACAGAAAATTAGGTCTTTTTTTTTGTGAAAACATAGTTCTCACTGGTCGACCACGGAAGACATAGGTCGTGTGAAAAAGAAAGTCGTGTAAAAAAGAAGGATATCTGTGATAAAACATGAAGACATCTCTGATAAAGCATGCCATTCGCATTCCCTAACGGAAATTTTCTTTTAATGAACATAATTATCACTGTTGACCTAAAATGGAAGACATCGGTGGTGTAAACAAAAGACATCCCTGTGATAAAACATGCCATTCGCATTTCCCAAACGGACAAATCCCTGTGATAAAAGTATAAAACATGTCATTCGATGGTCGTTCTCTTAAACTTCTTAGCTTGGCTTATCAGCCATGTGAAACCATCAGCACAACTCTTTAACACTGTTCATAAATTCCATGCCCATCACGAGAGAGAGAGAGAGAGAGAGAGAGAGAGAGAGAGAGAGAGAGAGAGAAGAAGAAGATATCCTCACCGTAGATCTTGATTTTTACAACCTTTGGGGATGTAGAATATTTTGTAGCCAGGGTCTTTGATACTGTTAATTTAATTCCAGTGTCCATCGCCCAAGGATGGATATCCCAACCGTAGAATGTTATGTAGCCAGGCTAATAGAAACACCGCAGTGCAAAATCAATTCCAAAAGACACATTGATACAATAAACAAAAATGTTTGATGGAGTTCTAGCACACTTCATGACTAACTGGAAGCTGGAAGTGGTTGTAGGGCCTTGAGGGGATTCATGATTACTCCATCAATAAGGCCATACTCCTTTGCTTCTTTCGCGCTCATAAAGTAGTCGCGGTCAGTATCTACATTGATCTTATCCAGGGGCTGCCCAGTGTGGTATGCGAGGTATCCATTTAAGTTAGCCTTGTGGTGCAGCATCTCATTAGCCTGAAGAAAATAATCAGAAACTTGAGGATCACCAACTGCTGGTGTAAATAACAATTGTAATTCTTACTCAATTGCCAAAAGAGGGGCTCGTTGGCTTGTAACAATATGCAATATATAGAGATAAAAACAACATGCAATATATAACAGCCGTAAGCCCAGCTGAGTACGAAAATAAGAAAATAAGGATCTCTGTCAAGAATAAATTAGAACTGAGAATGAAAAAATAGCATGCAATATATAACAACCATAAGCCCAGCCGAGTTTACCTGAATCTCAAGATCAGTCTCCTGTCCTTGGGCCCCTCCAAGAGGTTGATGGATCATTATCCTCGAGTTTGGTAAGCTGTATCGCTTTCCTGGATTATATTTTCACAAATTTTATCACTTGTATAACGAAGCTTGGATATGTAAGCTACACCTACATTTAGTATTTTATTAGCAATCATTACTGTTACCTTTGGTCCCAGCACTAAGTAGAAAAGCTCCCATACTGCCAAAAGGAAGCATCAAACAGCAGAAGGAGTGTAAGAATCTCCAGGTAATAATGTGTGGGGAATGACATAAATTGGAGTTCAACAATAATAAGAAATGGTCATAGAAACCCAGAATAAATAATGAAAATGTTTACATCAACAAACCATAAAACTGAAACACAAATTAGATCTCTACGTTTCTATATTTAATTATCTATGGCTAGTTACACTAAAATATTAAATACCAAAATCAGGAATACATAATGCTTATTTCGTGAAAGCATACTTCATTCCTACCTTTTATTCATAGCAGAACTACATGTACCAAAATTAGAATGGAAATTAAATTACTAGGCAGTTTCTGTGCAGATAATCACTAAGCATGCTTGCTACAAAAGGTGAAGTTGCTGAAAAATAACCTCAACACAGGGAAAATATGCAAAATTAAAAGCATATTACTGCTTTTGGCATGCATTGGAGTCAACAATTGCATAATTTGAGAACTCACCTACTTAACTGAAGATATGGTACTAGTTTAAAAAAACTCACGCCATGCAAGTCTTGTCTGCGAACAAGACCTATACTAGCACAACCAAGTCCGTAAACATTCTAGTTACTGCAATCCCAAATCCCAGACTAAGCAGGTCACTATGAACTGAACATTCCAATTACTGCAAACACAAAGGATCAATTGTGCTTCCCACATTGTGGACAGATTGAGCTACATAGGGAAAATAAAACCCAGACTAAAATAGTCAAACATGAAGATGAAGATCATGTAACATGCAAAGCGCTGAATCGATTGATGATCGTTCAGCAGAATATGCGTTCAGTACCTTGCAGCTAGTCCGATACAAACAGTGGCTACATCAGGCCTGATGTGCTTCATTGTATCAAATATAGCCATTCTAACAGAAAACGAAAAGGCATTAGTATTTAATTGAAGCAGCTAACACAAACATACTATGTTAGATGAGCTATTACCAGCTGTCACTGACCCTCCAGGTGAATTCACATACATAATGATATCCTACAGGAAGATTAACAAGAATCAAGCACTAGATGGAAGAAACCATGTTTCAGTATATAATTGTCATGTAGTTGAGTCCCTAGCTAGATGAAACGGCAACTTTGGCTAAACCTACAAGTTCAGTGGTCACAATGGTATAACCCAATTCCACACCACAGATAGTTAAAGAAGCACTATACAAAAGTTTAGTACTACAATGGCGGTTCACAGTCTGGCATCAACAAACAAAGGTTCATTTAAAGCAAAAAAGCATTCCCTATTCACATGGGAATTATAGCAGCAAACAGTTTTCACCTTAGTGGGATCAATAGCGTCGAGGTAGAGCAGTTGTGCTACAATGATATTGGCCATATCATCCTCAACAGGGCCACCGCACCGGATAATCCTCTGCACAGAGACAGATATATAGTCACAAACCTCACAAAACAATCCAGTAAAACCCATCCTAGAAAGGAGGCCAAACATTTGTACAAAATACAGTGCCATCCTACGTGCTGGAAAAGCTGACTGACGACGCCCTGAAACCGCTCCATCACCATGGGCGACGGCCCACGCTCCTGCCCCGCCGCAGACTCCACTGGGAAGTAGGGCGACCTCGGCACCATTAAGTCATCCCTAACACAGGCACAAGCAACATCAGAAACCCCATGGCACCTAACCAAGCCCATTTCAGGCAGATGCCGCGAAGCTCGAAGGGCTCAAGACAAATTCCACCTGATCGACCAAATCCCGCGCCGTGAAGCGGCCCCGTAAGGCACCGGACCTCCGGCTACTGCGGCAGTCACGGCACGAGCGCACCTCCTGCTCCTGCAAGACGCGGATGGGAAGTTAGGGCCGGCAGAGAGGGCGGGAAGAGGAAGGCGAAGGGAGAGGGCAGAAACCTGAGGAGTTGGAGAGATCTGGGAGCGGAGTTGGTATTGGGGTTCGGGCGGAGGAGAGGAGTGGTCAGCGAGGAGGAAGAGGTGGCGGTGGCGGTCGCCATGGATGGGAGTGGAAGCTCGCGTGGGTTTTGGGCGGAGGGGGCTTTGGTTTGTGTCCTTCGCCTCTTATCCGCGACCGCGAGGCGAGAAGAGTGGTAACTTGGTAAGAGAAGAAAAAAAGGGTCCCAGAGTCTCACTGGCAATTTTTTTTTTTTTTTTTTTTTTTTTTTTTGAAAGCGTGGGCTTAGAGATATGGGCTTTTGGCCTTTCGGCCTCGTCCGCATTTGGCGGCCTATATTTCCGCATTTGGAAGCATACCATTTTTTAAGGAAGCCTAAATATGTTTGTGTATGTTGTAATGGCAAGTACTCCATTCATTCCAAATTATAAGTCGTTTGACTTTTTTTGACAAAAAGTTTGACCACTCGTCTTATTTAAAAATTTATGCAAAATATCACTTTTTTTTGCCGTGGCTTTCTTTATTAGTATAAGTTCTTAAAGAATGACTTGAATTTGACAATATTTACGTAAATTTTTGAATAAGACGAATGGTCAAATTTGGAGCTAAAAAAGTCAAACGACTTATAATTTGGGATGGAGGGAGTATAATTTATTGTGTGGTTCTCATGCTAACTATAATAAGATAACTTTTTCTAGATTTAATTAGGCTTGTCTCGAGTTGAAAATAAATAGATTTTAAGGTCCATAATAAATATCAGTGCAATAAAGATTATTTTATGATAAAAAATGGAGGCAAGCAACAACGTGAGTGTTGTGGCACCGATAATGGATGAAGGACTAAGGCTTTACGTTATATATTGATATCGGATTCAACTCAATCCACATGTATTGGGGATGCAATTTAGTTTAATTTTCATCCAATCCACCCCAATGTTTAATTTTCACTCCACATGTGGATTGATGCTAAACCAACTACATATAAACAGGGCCTAAGAGATAGAAAAGGAATTAGTAGTAAGAGAGCAAGCAACCACATGGGCGGTGGTGCAGCACCAGTAAGTGAGGGTCAAGGATGGCGAGTCAAAAGACCAAAAAAAAAAAAAAAGAGGAATAAGTGACAAATAAATAAAGGGAAAGATAATGTGAGAGAAATTTTAGACAAGATTCTGTTCACGAGAAGGGTGAGGCCGCGAGGATAAAGGATGACAGACCGAGTGACAAAACAGAAGAGGGGAAGTGAAACTGTGAAAGGCGTTAGTATATCTATAGGCTAAAGGGGTTGCATGAAAACAATTCTTCGAAAAAAAAAAAAAAAGAGTTTACCAAATACTCCCTCCGTTCCTAAAAACATGCAATTGTGGGAAGTGTTAGTCAAAGTTCGTCAACTTTGACCAAGTTTATAACAAAAAAATATTGAGATTTATGTCTCGAAATAAAATTATTATAAAAATATATTTCATAACTCATCTAACGGTACTTAATTTGCCTAAAGCCTTAATTTTCCTAAAGCCTTAGTATTTTTGTGATATAATTTTAGTCAAGTTTGTAATGTTTGACTTCTCGGGACGTAAGAATTGCATGTTTTCTAGAAAGAGCAGTAGGAGAAACCCAACTTTTTCTTTTTACAGATAAAGATCTGTTTTATTCGTCCACGAGGAGTCGAACCCAAGCCTCCTACTCCCTTCAGCAAAAATGCGATTTTTTTTTTTTTTTTTTTTTTTTTTTTTAAGGTGGCCCAAGCGGAACAACACTCCCGACAACAGAATGAAACAACTGTTTCAAATTTCAAATCTCCCTAGAACAAATACTTCCTCTACTTGCCGATGGAGTATTGCCGAAACCGCTACTGATCTATTCCAATTGCACTGAGTTAGTAGCCATAACAGGAGTACCAAACATTTTTAGACAAGAACGAGATTATGCACACAGCACTAGTTACGACAAACGATTTTGCAAGCATACCGAAGATCAATCTACCTCAGCAATACCTGAATGGGAGACCTCAGAACAATCGTTTTTGCAAGCATACAGAAGATCAATCTACCTCAGCAATACCTAAATGGGAGACCTCAGAACAATCGTTTTGGCAAGCATACAGGAGTGCCAAACAAACATATTCAGTATTCTCATACAACCCAGTCTGCGCAGGCGAAACAGAGCTCGCGACTTATACAACTACAGATAGATATGCATACGCTACAGACATCTAGTAGATCGATACACATACTTACGCTACTACAACTAAAACCACGTCATAGATAAGTGTTCCATTAGATAACCAAGTACCCCTAAAGCGTTGGACACCAGTCTAGCCTCGTGAAAAGGGCTGCGTTTAGGTCAGTCGATCACAGCTCCGGCTGGGTGCGATAGGCAGCCTTCAGGAAGTTATCGAAGGGGCTGGCAGGTGGAAGCTTTACTGCAGAACATGGTTCAGATGATGTGCGGAACATGGTAGAGTTTACCTAGATAAATGCAGATTGTGTGAGAACAATATACATGATAGCAGCATTCTATTTCTAGGAGACGTGTTTCAGATGTGCCATCTCCGTACCTTGGGAATGATGGAATTATGGGCAGAGGGAAGACTTGGCATAGGATTGTCCGGGGTTGATTCGTGTCCATTGACAAGCCAGCTTGATAGCTTCTTCCTGGTGCCCAATCCAAGGGCTTCACATTGACTAGTCATTGTACCATATGGAAGAGGTGAGGTTGAAACAGATGCACCTGCAACCTGGCCAGCTACATGTAGTGCCTGATAACAGACTGATAGTCAGAATTTGGTTGCGTGATATAATAAATATACTACCATGATGCCACAGTTAGAGGTTGAAAGGGAAAGGAAAGCAATGTATAAAACATACAAGGATGCATAATTGCCGATACTTATATTTAACAATGTTAGAACAGATGTGAACTATATGAGTAATAAATCAACTGATTTTTTAAGTACTTACTGATTCCAACAATTGACCCACACCTAAAACATGTGGAACAGACTGTGGTAGAGTAATCTTTGAGATGGAGCTAGCAGTGTTGGTGATTGGTGACTCGTGCAAGCCACAATCAACTGAAGAGGTTCTTGAACATTCCTGCAATGCAAAGGAAATCTTGTCATGATGAAAAGAAAAATAACAAGGTGGAACATTGCATAATTCCAGACATACACAAGTGCCTTCATCTCATCCAATGAACCATAAGGTCTGTTCAGTGTTTAATGTAAGCAACCCACCTCATCAAAAGAAAGGGATTCATCAGAAAATGCTTGCGCATTGAAGTTGGCCCAGTCAAGTGCTGAATTCGACCCAAACAGAGGCATTTCTTCAGGTGTGAACATCTCAGTGAGCTCCTTTGCTAGTACATCCTTTCCCATCTGGTAATGCAGTTTCAATTAGAAAAACAAACAAAATATGGCAAAATCACACTGACCGTGCAGAAGACTAACCTCAATGAAATTAGAAAGTGCAGAGGCAATAACATCAAGCACTCGCTGATCGTTAATCCCTACTTTTGTCCTGCACTCAGAAAGCACGGATTTGGCAGCCTCCTGATCGCCTTCAGAACCATAGCTGCTTAGGTCTGATTGCAACCTTACATAGAGTTGCAAGTCTTCGCCTATTCTTAGGTAAGGGTCAATCTGCATAGCATTTATACATTTTCACTAACCATACATTAAAAAAAAACAATGCATTTATTATATTTGATAAATAGTACAGAAGCAGAAGCTGGTATAAGATAGCTGGGAACATAAAAAAAACATAAAGGAGATACAGCATTAAGTGTTCTGTGTGAAAAGGACATAATATTTTATTATTCTCTGCGCTAGAACTTACTTTGGAAGATGAAAAACACCTTAGCAAGTCTGACAGTTCAGTGATGTGACAAACTTTTCCAGCAAAAGCCAGCACACTCATTGCTAGTGTAAAAATAGACCGTTTGCAAGAAGCCGGCAGAACTTCTGAACAAATTGCATAAACAAAAGCATGTGACTTTGCATGAAAAAGATAAATAAGCAGGACTAAGAAAACCATAAATTTTACAATGCAGAATTGTAGATCATACCACTCGGGGATAAAGCGACACTTCGAAGGGACAATGGCAATTGGAAAAACTGAATGATATTGCTGTTGCTTGAATTCTGTAGCATCAAGAACATTAGAAAATAACTTAGTCATAATTATGAGGATTATTAAAACAAAGGCAAGGATGTCTTATTGCAGTTGGAAAACAGGATCACAGACAAGTGACAAGTCTACTGAATCTCTTATAAAATAAAGTTGTTGCACAACAATGTGGAGAGAAGACTGACAACTGTGCTTCTGTGAAATTTGTTGTTGTCTCATTAACAAAACATCAAAAGGATTTTTTTTTTTTCTTACAGACAAATTCATACCTTAAGGCGGGAAGAAAGAACTGTTAGGCTATATGAATGGCCAATAGCCTCATAATTAAAAGGAGTATTATCTGTTTGATTGGCCTGAATCCAGAATGAAGACAGCAATTGGTTGGTTTGATCTTCAGTTAGCATGGCAATATTGGTCTCCTGAAACATTTGCGCAAGAAGCTAGTGTTACACATTAATAAACACAGCTGACAGCAAAAGGAAAATTTGTAAGAGAAAAATAAACTACGGCAGGGGTGTGGGTGGTGTGGGGAATTCAGTGGTAATATGTGGAGTACCTCTACAGAGCTACTTCGCTTTGCACATCTTTCAATGAAGGAGGAAACCAGCTTAGAGAAATAAGCTGGATTTTTCCGTTTATCCTCTTCATGCATGTTCATTTCTTTCACGTCATCATGCATGATATTTCGAGGTTTATCTGAACTTAAACTCTCCTTTTCTCTCCTTAACTTCTCCAGTAGAGCAGTAGCTGAAGCAAATACAGATGTAGTCCGAGACTGCTTTTTTGTTTCGTATAGGTACTCTGATTCACTCCGCAAATGGCTTGGCCCTCAGACAATAATAGCGGAAAACATGTGGTGTGCTCCCACACGAGTGTCGATATCAGTATGTAACATGGACTTCAGTATCTGCTGGAGAAGTGTTTCTGGAAATACCTAGACACAAGCAAAACCAAAAAAAAAAAAAAAAAAAAAAAAGGTGGTCAAAGGACAAGATTTTGACAAAGACAAGAAAATTACGCATGGAGAGAGGTAAGGGATATTGTTTGTTCCATAGGGGAAAAAACAGTGTACAAAAAAAAATGTGGAAATTAAGATGATAGCTTAAATTCAGATCTGTCAACTGACCATAGGACTGTTAGATGATACTGATGTCAATGAGATTATGTGTGAAAGGATCAGCAAACTTCCAAGGGTTGCTCTGGCAACAGTTGGCATAGAAGGCAAATTCTCCAATGTGATTGTCATCATATCATAGAGTGGCCGCACGTCATTAATCTAATAGAAGTTCCAAAAAACAATAAATTAAGTGGGGGGAAAAGAACAGGTATGCAAATGGGAAATGTTAGTATCAGTTAAGTAATTGAGCAGAATAATAAGGGCATACTCCTCTAACAACTTCCATAAGACAGTCCTCCAAGAAATTCTGAAGAGATTCATTCAAATTCTGATCATCAACATTGCCTGACTCCAAAGCCTCTAGTGTTTTCCTTAAGTGCTTGCACAAGTCACCTGCCACTACAAGTTCAACAGCAAATCCTCGAGATCGAAGTTGCCGTGCCAAGGCCGTTGCTGTCTGAATAATATCAGATTTTGTCTGAGGATCACGTAAAACGTTCTTGTGATCCAAGTGCCGGATGATGGTGGTCAGAATCAGTTGTTCAGTGCCTGTAAGACAAGACCATGTTAGCAAGGAGGGATAATGCGACGAAAAACAGGACATTTAGGGACTAGGGAGACAAAGTTGTGGTGCACTGGTGCACATCATAATGTATTCCATAATAGGGTGATACCACACCATACTGAGTTTTGAGGATAATTGGATGAAGAATGTGGATGCTCTACATCTTCCATGAAGACTGATGTGTAATAAATAATAGTTAAGATTGTGGACTTAAGTACTCTCTGTGAAAGATGATTGCATGCTGGCACTATGTAAGAAACAAATGAAACCCAAAACATACTCTACCATAAGGAGAACAGATCCTTCAAAAAATCCATGTACAAATATTTGAAAGAAATTTCAAATAGAACATAATGTTGCATGGTATTGTCATACAAGTCTATTTTCTGAACACAAACTTCTTGGGAGTAAACAAAATACCTGAACTCTTTTCCAGATAAGCCATATCAGACAAAACAAGCAAAGCTAATCCATGTCGTGGGCCCCACTGTTTCTTCATATCAAAGTATGAAAGCATTGGATCTAGAATGCGACGCATGGTTGTACTCTCTTTGGCCAGTTCTGCAAGCTTTTGGACACAAATATGCGACCACACTTCTGGAGAGTCACGTTCATCCCTGCGATTCCATTAAAACAAACCAAAATCTATTGTTTACATTGAATAGGGCAGGTGAAAATAGAGTACACTGAATAACTTAACATATAATTAGTTTACACAAGACAAAATAAAGCATGAAAAAGAAAAAAGAAAATGGCAGCCACGATATATAGGTGGCATAATAATTAGCAAAGTGTTTAAACTTTTAACTAATGTTAGCATGATTCAATTCATAGCTCAGAAGATGCATAAATCAACAAAAAAAATACTAAATTATTTACATTGATATGACATCTTTTATTGCACTCTTGGACATTAGTAGTTTAAGCGATACATGCCTTTTCACAAGTTCTTTTTTTGCATACCAGTAATCTAGTAAGAATGTAATAGAGAAACGAATAAGCCATAGTATAGTAATCAGAATTGATCTTTTTTTCCCACAACGGGAAGCTCAAATTTCATGATCTCACAGCAATGAAATTACAAAAGCGTTCATCGCTTGATCACGAAACCATAGTCTTACTTAAAATGCGCCAGCACATCTGAAGACACAGGGCCAGCATGCACAGCACAGACGGCAGAACAATCGTCCCCAGAACCAAGCAACAGCCAACAACGCAAACCTTGAGCTTCAGTGAGCGACTACTAGTTACATGCCCAAATGGACACAGCTTACAGCACGCAGATCCAAATATCAGAATTGATGTACATCTTTGTGCTATCAAATCTCCACCTCTACCCCGTCTATAAACTCCAAAAATTTTATATTGGACAAAAAAAACATCAAATAACATCTAGGGCATAAGCATGCTATCTGATCTTGGTTACGGTCTGAACACTGAACCCTTTGACAGATGAGAAGAAAAATGTGCACTATTGCTCGAGATGAATATAAGACTGTAACAAAATACCAAGGTGCAAGAACACACATGACGCGCGACAGCAGACATTTTCAGCAGATAGTTCATGAGGGAGATATACCAGCTAAAGATACCTTACCTAGTAAGAGCTGACGAATTTCTTGCTGGTCGCAGCCTAATAGTTGTACTGTTAATATTCACATCATTACCACCACCTACGCCAGGCCTACCCTCAGACCTTGCTATTTCATCAACCCAATTATGCTGCAATGCCTGTCTGTCATCACCACCGCCATTAGATTTCTCTGTCCTATAATTTTCCAACACTGAATGCACAATCTGCCAAATCCACAGGACATTAAATCTTTAATTTTCATCATTGCATTGAACTCAAGAAATACTAAAATCAAATGCATTCAACAACCAATCAAAAAGTTTCAAGCAGAATGCAAGACCAGGTCAAAATTTCAATTGGCGACAGAATAGTTTTCAAGAATGGACAAACGGCTTGTGTATCTGTCTATTCAAAATAAAAGGAGTCAAGAATACACAAGACCAAGGAACAAGACGACAAATCAAAACCTAAGAAAAGTGTTGGCAGAAAATTTATCCAGTTTAAATTCAACACATAACGCCAAATCATCTTAGCATGTACTAATCATAGCTTTTGCCAAAAGAAATTCTAACTTCTAGGTGGATCAACCATGTCTATCCTAGAAAAGGTGATAAGGCTGAATCAGTTTGGTTTAAACATCATGTTATAATCGTTCAGGGTGGAGGTTCATAGAAAAGAAATGTTCCATGTATACGTGAATAAAAAATGTAATAGTCTGCAGCCTCAAATAGTTTATAGTACTTAATCCAGAAATCCAGACAAGGCAACTGAAGCAAGAGAGGACTGACATGAAGCAAGTCTAATCAGACAAGCTGGTTATGTGTAAGCATGAAAATAAGTTGCACAAACAAGAAAGATAATGGAAAGGCAAACAGGACTGGTTAAAGCTATAAAATGCTGATACAACAACCTCATCAAAATCAGCAAATATATGTGAATGCTCCTTCATGAACCATATCTGCAGAAACATTATGATAGTCAGTGAGCTTAAACCTCAGGAAAAAAAACAGCCAAGAAAGTAAAGGGATGAAAGAAATGAGTATTACCATTGCTGACAGGCACTGCAGGCTTGCTGCCCTCAGAAGCCTGTGTTCCTCTCCCTGTCGGCGCGAAAGCGCACATACTTTGTGTACCAAGCTTTCAATATTGCGTGCATATGTGTTGTCTACCTGCTTATATGCGGGGGAAATTGAATCATAATGCATTCGTCAAACAAAAAATCATGATGACAATTATGTGAAAACTTAAAGCACATAACATGTCTGATTGCCACGCCCCACCTGACTGTTTATAAAGTTTGCTAAAGTTTGACACCCAAGGATGTGAATATTCTCCTGCTTGCTTTCCAGAAGCTCGGTAAGGACATTCACTAGGCTGATGGCAAAATATGCCCTGCAACAACACATGTGCACAGTAGGACAACATAAGAACTCTGCCACAAAACCTTATCATCAACAGTTAACATTGCAAAAAATAGTGCACAAGTGGTAACCCGAAGTTGGCAAACTCACATCTGCTCCTTACAAATGAAGAGCAGCTTGCTGTAAGCTTCAGTGATGATTCTGACGAAGTTCACATGAGCAGAGCGCAGCTCCTTGTGACTCCTCTGCTCTAGAAACTTGGCAATCTGGCAGGCAGTGAAGAAGAAGCAAGCAATGATTAGCCACGGCATCCTGTAGCAGTGCAATACATAAAAAAAATATGGCAACATCACATGCCTTTGGTATGCGCAGTGGGTTCTTCGCAGCATACTCGCACAACTTCACTATTTTCCTCTCATTTGGAGCACCATCCTGCAAAATGTAAACATAGTGAGCAGCAATACACTTGACCACTAATGCCGCAAACAATCAAAACCAGAATCTACATTATCCACAAGACAAAGTTAAGTTAGAGAAGGCAAAATACGACACGCGCCAGACAGAGCAAATATTCCGCTAGGCATTTTATAAGGAAAGCTTGTTACCAACAACTTGCAGATCCAAAATAGCACGATGATGCATCACGCGGCCGCCGCAACAGCCAGTGCCAATGCCGGTACGGAACTTGCTAAACTAGACGCGCGCCGACCCGGAGAAGCGAATGAATACTCACGGGTGTCTTGGGAAATATCTCGGCGAGCAGCTTCTTGTAGCGCTTGACGGGGCGGCGCGAGCTCGGGCGCAGCGCGGGCAGCACACGCACATGCTCTCGCACGACGGCAGCAGCTTCGCCGAGAGGAAACCCATGCCTTCCGCCGGCCCTGGGAGAACGCCGCAGCGGCCCTCGTAGATCTCACCCGCGCGTCTCTCCGGCCGCCCAGACTCCCGCTTGCAGGATATCTCAGGCCTTCCCTCGCAGCTCCTCCGCCTCCTCCTCCGCCGCCGCTGACCGTCCCCAAACCCAACCCGTGGAGACGACCCCAAAACCCAGAATGGCGAGGGCGACGGAACCGACGGGTGAGAGGGGGAATTTGTTGGGGTGGGAGTGGGAGGAGGGAGGGAGAGGAGGGCTGGGACCGCTGGAGTGCGAGGACAGGCGAGGGCCGAGGAGAGATACCACGTGAGAGAGAGAAATCGAGAAAGAGAGGGGGACGCCTGCCTCACGCCTCGGTGGCAGCGCCAATTGCAGCAGCCTTTTTTCCCTGTGTTCCCCGCGCCGAGTGACCCAAACGCTTTCCACACGCGCCACTGTGACATGTGAAAGTGAGAACAGGGGGCGTGCAGCGTGCTCACTGCCCACGCCAGTACACCAAGCACTTGTGATGATGACCCATCGGACTCTTGCGTTTTGAACGTTGAGTGCGCCCACTCCCCAGGTCAGGGTTTGTTCACCAGAAGAAGATGGAAAGTTGGGAACTGAAGGAGCTCATCCATCTCATCTCATCAGAACATAATCATCTCTATCTTTGACGGGCAGAGTTGAAATTTGCTCTAATTGTTATACTAGGGCAAATCGATTTATTAATTAAGAGAGTTGGAGTTGAAATCTCTGGGCGGTTAGGACTTCGGAGATCTTGTGACAGGCATTGGAAAATGACATGTAGTACTTTATTCGTTCATCCATTAGATTAAGACGTCGTTGATGCAACCTAGGACTTGGCTGGTTGTTAATTAGTAGCTGCCGGTCGCTCCAGGTTTGGTGCGCCCTAGATGATGCCATGCCTGTTTAATCATGTTGGTCAGTGTTTTGTCAGGACATTGGATGCTTTATTATTAGTGATGCAACGGATTTCTTTATACTGAGACCGAGAGTAACCTCGTTGATCGCTTGCTTCTGGCTTCATCAATATATTTTATAATATGAATTTTTATTATGTCTATATAATATATAATATGCACAAGCAGGAATTTTTGGGTTTTATCCACTGCGTAGATGACATCGCTTGCAGAATATGCAGATGCTATGCTATGCAGCCATCCGCATCTATGTGTAAACTGTAAACAGAAGTCTCATCACACAAACCTTTTTTTAGCAAATCACAAGAACCTTTGAGTACGGCAGTTTTAAACATTTTTTTTTGGCAAAGAAATGACAAGGATAAGACATGGTCTTGTTTAATACTGCAAGTAGACCTATAAACATCAACTTATTAGGTCACCTAATCAAGACATGGTATTGTGGCCGTGTCTTTTTCTCGAACGGTACATCAAGGGCATGTTTTGGTTTTAAGGGCAAAATAGAATGATATATGAGTATATGACCATCTATGGATTTTGGGGGTGTGGATATCCACGCTACATGGTTTTTTTTTTTTTTTTTTTTTTTGAATCTCCACGCTACATGGTTAGTTACATAGATTTGACAGACTTTTTTTTTTGTTGGATGGATTAAAGTTGAGAGTAGGGGCACCATACCGAGAAGGATGGGAGCAAGGGACAAGACGAAGGGCGAGGGTAAGGGACAAGATCACAACAATGGATTATAGTTGTTCGACATTCTATAGCTCTAAGATCAAAGGAAAAGAGCGAGAAACGAGATGGATCGGCGAGGAGCGAGAAAAGGATAAGAAGCAAGAGAGACAAAAAAATCACCGCTCCACCGCTCTTTAATATGATGAAGTTATAGTTATAGCAGTTTGACTACGTATGCTTTTGTTGTATGCCTAGATATAATCACCATTTCTAGATAAAATAGTGTAAATTACTCCATCCATTCCATATTAGATGACATTTTAGAATCCCTCGTAGAAACCAACACTGAAGCCAAAAGACTATAATGTCCCTTAAAGAGTTGATATAGAAATGTATTGGGAGAAGATAAATGTGTATTGATAAAAATGAATGTATTTAGGGGAGAGAAAAGATCGAGAATTATGGAACATAATTTTAAGGTTTATAAGTCTTATGTATTTTGAGATCGAGGGAGTATGTATCTACTAAAATAACTCGCAACGTGGAACAAACCGATATTATATATATGACATGATTGTTGGAGATGCTCGAACGAGCTAAGGATGGAAACGAGACAATTTCAGGTTCGTGGGTTCGGGTTCTGGGATGATTTCTCACAGACACTTACGGTTTTGGTTTTTCCACGCACGGATAACCAAAATAAATCTGGAGTTAAAATCGTGTTTATAACATGTTAATAATGCATTTTACACAGATTATTAAACTTATATTCTATGTTGAATCATGAAAACATTTATTATTTGTTACCTCTTGCTTATACATGTGAATATGTATCCTTATCTCTTACTATGTTGCCATAAAAACGGGTTTTGAGTATCTATTTGAGTGTGTCAGTTATCCACGGGTTTAATTTTAGGTAGCAGCTAGCGCTCGGACGTCCTATGGACGGGTCCATCGGACGCTCCGCGACGCAGCCAGCCAAGTAAAGCACACACGGCCCATCTTTTTTTTTTTCCCATCGTGAGACAACTTTCTTCCGCTTCCCCATCGCCGGGCGTTCTTCCCCATCGGGCGAACTTCGGCTCTTTGCCCGTGACAAGCGGTCGCGCGGCTTCGGCCCGATCTTCGCGGTGCTGAGCTCGGTCTTTGAGCCTTCAGCCGACGGCGTCGGCCCCCTGGACGCCTCCTTCTGCCTGTCGAGTTGTGAGCGCCGTGCGTCCTGAGGCCGACGCCGCGGCTCACGAGACGTCTTGAGCCGCTTCACGCCAGCGGCTTGGGCCGCCCTCGAGGCCGCGGCCACCACCCGGCGAACGACTACGACTTGCCGGCGAAGAACTGGGGCGGGCCCCTCACGCACACCCAAGGCGGGGCGGCCCCTCGCCCGGTGTCGTCGTAAGTTCACGCGATTCACAACACCGCACTGCCACCGTGCGTTCTTCCCGTCCGACGCCAGCCCAGCGCCCGGCCCTCCGCGCATTCCCTTCAATCTACGCTCCAGCACCGCTTGATCTGGGCGGCTGCTCGACCGGAGATCTATTCCCCAATGTCTCACCCTCGTCTTCTACATAGAATCGAGTTTCCCTGGAGAATCGTCCCTATGCCCGTCGCCCACCTCCAATTGTTGCATACGATTCATCGAATTTGTTGAAGCACGCTCATGGAGAAGGTTCGAGCAGCATGTTACCAGCTCATCGATGCCATAGATGTCCGTGTCTCAGGTAAGATCTACGATCAAGCTTATACCCGACCTATGTGGCTACTGGTGAATGCCGTCGTTTGCAACAGATTATTATGGAACATGAGACATGCGCTTATAGAGTTTGCAACATGGGTTCTAGCCAGGGTGATGTTGAATTTAGGATGTATTTACTGTGTTTATTTGATCTTGTCCATGGTTACAGTAGCATAGTCTTTCTGTTTGTAGCAATGAAATATAGGATTATAGCATGTGAAACATCTACTGATGCAGTTCGTAACATTGGTATATGGCGGGATGTTGATAGTGCCAATATGCAACAACAAACATTTGTTGGACTGCCACAAAAGGCTACAACCTCAAGCAACAACAACTGCAGACACAAGGTTCTCCCCTACATGTGGCCTTTAGGTTGACATTTGTGAGCAATACATTCTGTTGATTACCAATGTCAACTTCAATTATTCAACTTTAACTTGTCTCAATGATTAGGTATACATGAACCAAATTTGATTTGTCCCCATTGTGAAACTGGAGGCTACAAATCTCAATGCCGAACAAGTAAGAACATAAATGCATTTTATTCTTAGAACTATTTATGATCTAAAAAAATCCTAAAAACTTAAAGAAGTTCTTCATATGCCCGATGGGGCATGCTTCCATTGCTTATAATTTATAAACTTACATGCAATAGAAATTCCCATGTAGCTAGATAGTCCTCTATTTGACAAATCCTTTAGTATTAATCCATTTGATCACATAAATTTTTCAGCAATATGCTCCCCCACCCTCCTAGGTTCTTGGCTTGAATGCTCCAGTTCCTCCTGATGCGAGTTTTGGATATCGACCTAGGCAATGGGGAAAATCTCTTATTGACGAGGTATGATGATTTTTATTTTTCCATCTCTAGGCTGATCTAGTGAAAGGCCACTATAAATGCATGGTGCGCCTCTTTGGCACTTTTGTGTGAATATAATTTTTTTTTCTAAATCATTGACCCTTTGTTATTTTAACCTCATTATAATTTATTTCTTTTGTGGTTCCTTTCAAGGTATGGTTGTGTTTTTATATGATGCTTTATATGAATTTTGGGATGGAAAAATAAGACCATTCAATTTGATTTGGTTCGTGTTTTTCAATGTCTATTTTTTTTTTAATTTCATTCATTCACATTTGGCATAACTTTTAGTTTCGGCCTTATGTTTTTTTTCGGGGTTCGATGGTCGATTGCGGGAAGAATGTGGCTAGCCTCCTCCTACTACAGACCATTGAATGAGATCTCAATTGATGACTTCATCAAGGAGAATCGTTGAATTAGCCAAGGAGATCTTATTACTACGGTAGTTAATCTAGTGATACTAGAGTTCATTGTAGTTGGGTTTCTCATCTCCAGGATCTGTTCTAGGTACTACATAGTGCATGTGAAGTATGGCAAAAGCATATGAGTTTTTGTTATGCCATTTTCTGACTGTAATGGACAATGTTGCACTGGCATTAGTGGTCTGTTGCAAGTGCTTAAATCATATGTTGCAATGCTTAAAATCCAAATTAATATGTTTTTTTGCAGTAACTTCCATCAGTTGTTTCAGTGGTTCGAAATAATATGTTTCAGTTACTTCCATCTTATGTTTCCCATGCTCCGGAACACTATATTGCAATGCTCTTTTTTATAACTTGAGAGTGTTTGACGTACCATGTTGAACTAGTATTATTTTTCTTGTTGCAAGTACTTCCTATATGATGTTGCAATGCTCCTTATAACATGAGAGTGTCTAATGGACCATGTTCAACTAGTATTAGTGGCATGTTGCAAGCAATACATTGTCATGTTGCAATGCTCTGAAAGAGGGGAGGGACTAGGGTGGTTTGGTCCTACCCTAGTTCAATGCATGTTTCGCTCGTACATCCACTAAGGGGAGTGGAGTGGGAGAGATTGGAGGTGAGAACGGTGGAAATGTACTAGGGCAAGAACACGAACACCAAGGATTGAACTAAACTGTCATTGCCTTGTGAGCGGACAAGAACATGAAATTAGCAAGGAGAGGATTGCAAGGGTTAGCAAGGAATCCAACCATGCCAAATTAAGCTGCCGATTGGTGAATGACAAGTGCAAAGAATGCAGACACCGACACCATAGTGTGGTAGCAGGCAGTGGCACCTGGGTAGCATGGTACTATGGTCTAGGAGATCTAGTCTAGATAGGAGGCACAAACACACCTAGGAAAGCCCCTCTCAAATGTCATACACATAGCTAGGATATCTTCGCTGCATATATATAAGTGAGGGCTTTTGTTAGAACCTAGCTACCAAATTGTGTTGGGCTCTTGGAATCTCAAATTCTCTCGAGAGAATGGACACTTGCATGGAATTCGAGGTGTGTTTGTGTTGTGAGTACATTACTACATAAGGTACTACTCAGGTACTCCATTGGGGCATGTCAAATGTGCTAGTTACTTCGATCCTAGTTACAACGTGTGATGTGCCTGCGAACAATCGTGTTCTTCTTCTCACCTCAACACCTCCTAATTTTAGCACATTCAACATGCCCCAATGGACGAAACAATGTGTTTTAGCTTCACCAAATTTCAGCGTGAACCTTGTTCAAATTCAAGTACGACTAGTCTTCTTTCACAATGTATACACTCCTATGGCATGTTTTGTGGTGTTGCAGCAAGATCTTTCATGTCACATGACACCGGGTGTGAACTTCTATATTACTATGACTCTTACTATGAGATGTCACCCATGATTCTCATGTCCAAGTTTCTAACTTGCCCCCTCCAATCTCCCTAACTCTTATAGAAACCTCTTTCAGAGCATTGCAACATGACAATGTATTGCTTGCAACATGCCACTAATACTAGTTGAACATGGTCCATTAGACACTCTCATGTTATAAGGAGCATTGCAACATCATATAGGAAGTACTTGCAACAGTAAAATAATACTAGTTCAACATGGTACGTCAAACACTCTCAAGTTATAAAAAAGAGCATTGCAATATAGTGTTAGAGCATGGGAAACATAAGATGGAAGTAATGAAACATATTATTTCGAACCCTTTGAAACAAGCGGTGGAAGTTCTTGCAAAAAAAACATATTAATTTGGATTTTAAGCATTGCAACATATGATTTAAGCACTTGCAACAGACCACTAATGCCAGTGCAACATGGTCCATTACAGTCAGAAAATGGCATAACAAAAACTCATATGCTTTTGCCATACTTCACATGCACTATGTAGTACCTAGAACAGGATCCGGAGATGAGAAACCCAACTACAATGAACTCTAGTATCACTAGATTAACTACACAGAGTAATAAGATCTCCTTGGCTAATTTAGCGATTCTCCTTGATGAAGTCATCAATTGAGATCTCATTCAATGGCTGTAGTAGGAGGAGGCTAGCCACATTCTTCCTGCAGTCGACCATCAGAACCTGAAAAAAAACATAAGGCCGAAACTAAAAGTTATGCCAAATGTGAATGAATGAAATTAAAAAAAATATACATTGAAAAACACGAACCAAATCAAATTGAATGGTCTTATTTTTCCATCCCAAAAATTCATATAAAGCATCATATAAAAAACACAACCATACCTTGAAAGGAACCACAAAAGAAATAAATTATAATGAGGTTAAAATAACAGTGGGTCAATGATTTAGAAAAAAAAAAAATTATATTCACACAGTGCCAAAGAGGCGTGCATTGAATATGTACAATGCAAAAAATTGATACTGCAACACATAAATGTAGATTTTGCTCATTTTTTCATACATGTCAAACAGATATGCGACACCCCATGCAAGAAACTAGGCTAACTGGAACATGTAGAAAATGACAATGCAACACATAAATGCACATTTTATTTCTATTTCCATAAAAGTGTAAAACAGGTATGCAATACCCCATACAATATATAAACAAGGGTAACTGAAACATGTAGAAGATGATAATGAAACACATAAACACACACTTTGCAACATGTATGGAAACAATAAATTAACAAAGTGGCGGAGAATGGAAAAAATTTAGGTATGGTGAAGTCAATAACATTGATAGAAAAGTGTAGTCATGATAGATAAAGCTAGAGTGATGATAAAGCTTACTGAAACAATCAGACATACATTCGAGTTGCAGACACCAGACAAAAAAATGGTCTTCAAAATCTCCATTAAACCAAAGCATCCATTCACTAAATTATATAAATCTGGATGAGCGCAAAAAAGATCATGAGAATAACTTTATTGAAATATGCACTGTACAAAATTGCATTATTTATGGTTTTGACGCTGACACATTGCCCTTTTCTTTTGGATTTATCCTTAATTAATTTTACTAGTTCACAAATTTATCAATCAAATTCAGTAATTAACAAACAAAAAAATAAATTAAATGAAGGATATTTCAAAAGAATACAAGAAGTATTTGGTATTTTGAAGAACAAGTAATTTACCTCATGTGTGACAGGTTTGATGTGTTGGCATGTCATGGTGCCGCAGCCAACAGAAGCGAGGTGCAGTTGTGCTTGTGCTGTTGTGTAGACTGCTCCCATTCCTCTATATTCTAGCAGCCTCACCTCACTACTGTTGATGAAGGGAAGAGATTGTACCAAGTCCATAATGGTCAAGATTCCACACAAGGGTCAAATCAAGTGCTGGAATCTCCTGACTTGCCTGAGCGCCATCTAGCATCGCCTACCTTCCTTGGCCTTGTTGTCGTTGTCCCCCTATCTGCACTTCCATACAAAGAGTACAAAAATCACGATCGAGAACTTAAGCGCCACGCGAAGATGAAAGGATTGAAGAGATGAGAGTTGCCTGGGATCAAGGCCAGGTGGTCACCACACCGTTGCCACACTGAGTCCTCTGCCCATGCATGTACACACGATGGAGTTCTATAAAACCATGTCCCTATTATCCATTTCATCAAACACCTGGTGAGCACCACCAACATCACCCAAGTAGCCACACTTCAGGAGAGCTCTACATGATCACGTAGGAGCTGATCCCACACCTCACTGTCTGTCCATGGACGCACTAACACAGCGGCTGCTGCCTCAGGGATTCGCACGTGCTAAGCAGGAAGGTGAAGTTAAAAACCAGTTGGGTAACACCCTTGCCGCACGCATCGCGGTATCTCCATGAACGCGTCCACCATGGAGAAGCCCCGGCCACTGCCTTTGTGCCCAATGAAGCACTAGATGAGGGTGCTGTACGCTAGGAGGAGGCACCGGCGCTGGCAGCGCGAAGGATCGCAGCGCGGCAGCCTGGCGCGATGTAACGTAACCCTCTCTAATCCTCGGGCCCACCCCGCACCTATCATTGTCCCAAAGACCTCTGACCGGTGCAGATGCACCCAATAACTTAATCTGTCGGGTGTCATCGAAACCCCGATTACACCACTCATACCGGGATCAACAAAGGAGTAGCTACAACA
Organism: Hyparrhenia diplandra; assembly: GCA_015847255.1. Lineage (NCBI taxonomy): Eukaryota > Viridiplantae > Streptophyta > Magnoliopsida > Poales > Poaceae > Hyparrhenia > Hyparrhenia diplandra. The sequence goes on from JADLZK010002472.1 coordinate 57,889, forward strand.
TTACAACATTTGTTACAAAAATATAGATCGAGTGCGGAAGAATAATAACATAATTTTACAAAATATGAGCAAGTTACTTTTGAGTAGACTTAACTTAATTTGCGGAAGGCGAGGGAAACTAGAAGAAACCGGATCATGTCGAGCCCACTTGACATAACCTTGGTTAACATCACGAGTCGCAAATCGCAACAAGGGTTAACAAAACCCCCGAGTACACAATGTACTCCGCAAGACTTACCCGACAAAAAGAAAAGACTCCAAGGATATCTTGGCTTAAAGGGAAGTAGAGCTAGAAAAGGGAAGTTTCTTGAGAAAAGCTTACTACAAGTGGATACTTACTTTCAATCTTTTTAGCATCAATTTTGTTGAAGCATAATTAAGCTAGATTTGCACCTGTTCTATCTCAAACACTTTTTAAGCAACACATCTCAACTTATCTCTGCATCTCTTTTTCTTTCATAACCATAAGTAACCTTGTTTCTTCAATTACTACGATGAAAGGACAAGAACGGGTCTCCATAACCGAGAAGCAATCGGCGATCCGCGAATCGATTCAAAACCCAAACTGGGATCCCTAACCACACGACATATGTAGCACTTAAGCTTGCATATATCAACCTTCTTTCGATTTGTCCAAAACCAGGCTGCGCCACCCGAGAATACCGTACACCTCCAATCAGGGACTTTAACCCACGAGGGTAACATGTACTCCCGCCATCTCTCCACTCCCGGTGCGTGGTTGCCATTCCCGATTTGGCTCCACCGAGATCCGCACGAGTATGCGGCTAGTTAGGGTCGATTGGGGTGACAACCGAGCAGCCGTGCCTTTGCGCAAGGCCTCGGGCGTACTTGCGTTCAAAAAGTCCCGAACTTAACAATCCAAACAACGGACGGTCCTTAACGACCAACACGGGACAAGCACGGCTAGGTATCCCGCCGGCTTTCAACCTACGTCGTCGATCTCAAGTTCATCACTACCATATTTATTCTCATGAACCACCATCGGGGTGTTCTCTTTTTCCATAGCCGGGAGGAACAAAGATAAAACCTATATCTCGCGAACGATGAAGCCATCATTCGACTTCTACGTCTAGGCATTACTAAGCATAAGAGATCGACCTACACTTACTAGTGGGATAACATTGGAATAACTAAAATTCAAGGTAGTCATGCAAAGAACGGTATCAACCAACTCTTATTAACTTAATGCACATTACACTAGACTTAAGGTGAATAAAAATATTTGTAAAAGCAGAGAAGGGTTTATGCACGCAGGGGGCTTGCTGTGTTGCGTGGAAAAGTTAGATTCAAGTTGGACCACCCATGTCACCCTTGACACCAACACATCGGGTGGATACACCTTCTCCAAAGCTTGGTCATCGTAAACCACATCACTCTCGTTCACTACACGTAATAATGATGCATTGCTTAACATGATGGAATGGTAAACATGATGCTTGATGGATGCATAAAATAATAAACAACTTGAGTACAACTTTCCTTCACGATAAAGTTGCAACCCAACAAAACCAACTTGTTGAACTACTCTACAAGATATCATCACCATTGCCTAAGGAGTTCTCAAGGACCATTTGATTATGATATGATCCAAGATTCACAAAACAATTCCAAGATCACACAAAACCTAAGTCATTAAACTCTAAACACTCACCTTCCTAATAAATAAAATAAAGCATAATATAGAAAATAATTTAAACATTTCAAAACGACTCCAAACTTTTTAAACAAGTAGGTCACATCATAAAACAGTACCAAATAAATTTTCATGATTTTTGAATAAATATTTTATTTTCTAAAAATCATGGAAGATGCATTTTTCAATTAAAATTTATATTTTTAAATCATGCAAGAACTACTCAAAATCAAAGTTTCAAATTTTTCAAAAGTAGATATACTCATAAGAAGATTCTACAAAAATTTTCAGAATTTTTAAAGCTATATTTGAATTTATATGAAATTCACAAAACAGGGCACTATTCAAACAAAGGAAATTGAATAAACAATTTTAAAACAAAACCGGCCTTCGGGCCGAAAGTCGGCCCAGCACTGTGCTCGGCCCGACACTGTGCTCATAGGCCGGCCCACAGGAGTAACGGACCGGCCCAGTTCGGCCTGCCAGGCCTGCCTTGGCACTTTATAGAAAAGACCTTGAACTTTTATAAATTTATAGATAAGTATAAAGCACTATTTACATGAGTCACAAGGTTTCTCACCTAGCCCCTGGACTTGTTCCAATTCTGAACCCGAGGTCCCTGCGCGAGTTTGGAGCAGAGGAGGCACTGGAGCTTGTTGTTCCCGTCCAGAGGCGGCTCGCCGGCGGCGATGGAATGGTGGGGAAGCATCACCATGCTCGGGCTCACTCGATGGTGGTCGCGGCTTGGCCCGAGATGGCTCGTGGCGGTGTGGCCACGGGAGGGCGGCAGCACTGCACATCCATGGCCGCTGCTGCTGTGCTTGCCGTCCGTGCACGAGCAGAAGGAAGGGCGCCTGGACTTGCTGCGGCCAGCAGCCGGTCGGCAGCTCGGCCAGCCAGCACCGGTCCTGGCCCGGCCGTGGCTCCTGCTGGTGGTAGTCCGATGGCCAGCCATGGCAGCCGCTGCTGCACTGCCGTTGCTGCTTGGCGTACAGGAAGGAGAAGAGGGACAGCGCTGGCGTGCTGGCGCTGCTGCTCCTGCTTAGCTCCTCGGATGTCCATGTGAAGAGAAGAGAAACAGAGAGAGAGAGAAAACGAGAGCGCCACAGGGAAAAGAGTTGGGCGCCGACGCTGCTGCTGATCTGCTCCTGCCTATTGCGTTGGGGCTGTTATCCACTAACACAAAGAGCAGAGGGACAAACGAGATGATGGAGAAGGAGAAAGTCAAGTTTTTCACTTCAATCATTTCAGGTGCAACACGTGAAACGGCAAGAAGGTGCTGGACGGCGATGAACAGGCAAACAAGCACGTAGGTGGCAGGTACGGCTGTTTCTTCTTGAAATAATGTACTAGTGCATCTTCCTCTCTTCTTCTTCAAAAATCTCCCAAAATTTGAACTGAACTCAAAAATCTCCAAGAATGAAATTTTCTCAACTTTTCAGGATCTACACATTTCATAAAAGAAGCATCTTCAAATTCGGCCTCGAAATAGGACTTCTTGAAATAGGGTCAAAAAGGAAGAAATTTAAATTCAAAACAATTCCAAACCATCAATAAATAATTATAAAAACATTCAAACCATGGCTTAACTGGTAAGTAACACCTGGGGTGTTACACGCGAGGACGAGGAGGAGGTGGAGAACACAGCGAAGACGAGGGCCGGGAGGAAGCGCTACCTCATGGAGGGCCTGTGGGTGAGGACCTCGGCGTGGGTCTGCAGCTGGTGGCGTGGGGCCCTGCAGGATACGAAGCAGCTCGTGCTCCATTGGTGTGCTGGAGTTGGAGGGCTTTCCGGTTCCCAATCGAGTCGGTGAAGAGGGTCACGGTGTTGGCGATCAAGTCGGCCAACGGGCGCGGTGAAGGGAATCGAGTCGGCGGACGGGCCTGGTGGAGGTCTTCTAGCCGGCGGCGGCGTGAATCACAAATGACCCGGAGCTCCCGATGAGCACGGAGAACGATGATGGCGGATGGGCGAGCAGCCGAGCGCGATGGAGAGAGGTGTGGTGGAGGACGCCGTGGCCATGCGGGTGAAGGGCCGTGGCCGCGAAGTAGAAGTATCACGGCGGCGGCGCGGGGGTGCTGCGTCGGCGCAGTGGAAGAGAGTGCTCGAGCCGGCGATGCGGAACGGGGAAGAAAAAATGGGGAGCGATTCTTTTTTTCTGGGGAGGGAGTGGTTACGTGGGATAGATGAGCCGTTCAGCCAGCAGCGCGGCCCACCAACCGTGCGTCCGATGGAACATGGACAGCATTACCGTTAATTTTAGGGACGCATTATCTCTTACTATGTTGCCATAAAAACGGGATTTGAGTATTCGGGTGTCAGATATCCACGGGTTCAATTTTTGTGACGCATTATCACCTGATGATGATGAATAGGTGTTCGAGGCGATTTTGAGTTTCGATTCCAGGTTTTGGTGCAGATATAAACTCCACCCGATTGGATCCGGCCCCGTTGCCATCCCAGGCCACATGGACAGTCCTAAAAAAGATGGGCCACACCGCGACGACCCACGACCCACGGGCGCGTCTGGTCCATCAAGGCCTAGATTCATCCAGCCGCCTACACGGCCCAGGCTATCGGGAGCGATGAGTCCGCGAGACCGCCACCCAGCAACAGCAAGCCGAGCGGCGCCAATTCTACGCCGCCATCGTCTTCCTCCGTCACACCCGCCTTCGCGATTTGCGAACCCTAGCTCGCCCCGGCCCCACCTCCAGCCCCGCTCGTCGACGCCATGTCGAAGCGCCCGAAGCTCGAGGGTTTCAGCATCCCGCGGCCCACCTCCTACAACTTCGAGCGCTCGCAGCCCGTGCAGCGGCTCTACCGTCCGACCGATGACCCGGACCTCGACGACATCGCCTTCTCCGACGACGCCCCCTCAGATGCCCCCGCCAGCACCGCGGCGGAAGGAAAGGCGGAGGATGAGGAGGAGATCGACCCGCTCGACGCCTTCATGGCCGAGATCCAGGAGGAGATCCGCGCGCCTCCCCCGCCGCCCAAGCCCGAGGCTCTTCGCCGCGCGGACTCCGACGATGACGAGGATGACCCCGTCGAGAGCTTCCTGCGGGCCAAGAAGGACGCCGGGCTCACGTTGGCCGCCGACGCCATGCGCGCTGGTTACGACTCCGACGAGGAGGTCTATGCCGCTGCCAAGGCCGTCGACGCCGGCATGATGGAATACGACTCCGATGACAACCCCATAGTCGTCGATAAGAAGAAAATAGAGCCCATACCAGCACTCGATCACTCGACCATTGAGTATGACGCCTTTACCAAAGATTTCTACGAGGAGAAGCCATCGATTTCAGGTGAAGCACTTGGTACCTAGCATTCTTTTCTAAACCTATGATTCTACTATCTAATTCTGTACATGTAATGTTGATTTTTAACTAGGTTATTCCTTGTAGTTTACACGGTCGAGCTGCTTTAGTTCTACTCTGCGGAGGATATGCAGCGAGTTCTTTTACTCTGTACTTAGCTTACTAGTTAGTAAATTATGTGATGGACGTAGCATAAGTTGGATTGGATGCTCTCTTCCATGACACATCCATGGCACAATCTGAACTTCTGTTGTGTTGGCATGGAAGTGAAGCTATGTTGTTCCAAGTCAACTCTCGTTTTAATTGCATTCTTCTAATTCGGTGCTAGAGATTAAATATAGTCCTTTTTCTAGGGAAAAATTCTATTACTTCCTTTTGCTTCTTATGCTTGTGCAATTGATAATGTTTCATATGCCCTTCTGTATGACTCTTATGGCCAAAAGCTCAATTGTTTCAAATGTGATGCAGTGCATTATGTTTCTTAAGAACTACTCCTTCCATTCCAAATTATAAGATGTTTTGGATTTTTAGATACATAGAGTTTGCTATGCACTTAGATATACATTTTTTCTAGATACATAGTTAAAGCAATTTATCTATAAAATCCAAAACGACCTATAATTTGGAAAGGAGGGAGCAGATGCTATGTTAGTGGTTGTACTGCGTTGGACAGCAAACCTTCACTCTGGTTCGAAAAGGGCCAAGGCACTTACTAGTGTTCCAAGTATACAAGGCATGTAGTTTATGGAGCCTTGCAATTATTTTTCATCATGATTGATTTTGTGACAACTGAACCAATGTGCTATACGATTTGTTTATGTCTTCTCGATCTTTATGATGAGTTATGATGTATTGATTTCTTTTTTTTTCTTGTAGGTATGAGTGACCAAGAGGTAGCAGATTACATGAAAAGTTTGGCAATTCGGGTTTCTGGTTTTGATGTGCCAAGGCCAATAAAAAACTTTCAGGATTGTGGGTTTCCTGTACCTCTAATGAATGCTATTGCCAAGCAAGCTTATGAAAAACCAACTACAATTCAGTGCCAGGCTTTACCTATTGTACTGTCAGGCAGAGATATCATTGGTATTGCAAAAACTGGTTCTGGCAAAACTGCAGCTTTTGTGCTCCCTATGATTGTTCATATTATGGATCAGCCTGAGCTTGAGAAAGAAGAAGGTCCAATAGGAGTCATTTGTGCTCCAACAAGAGAATTGGCACATCAGATATATCTCGAAGCTAAGAAGTTTGCAAAGCCTTACAACCTTCGAGTTGCTGCTGTATATGGTGGTGTTTCCAAATTTGACCAGTTTAAAGAACTGAAAGCGGGTTGTGAAGTAGTCGTTGCGACTCCAGGGAGATTAATAGACTTGCTGAAGATGAAGGCATTGAAAATGTTCAGGGCAACTTATCTGGTTCTTGATGAAGCTGATCGCATGTTCGATCTTGGATTTGAGCCACAAATACGATCCATTGTTGGTCAAATTAGACCAGATCGACAAACCTTACTTTTTTCTGCAACAATGCCATACAAAGTAGAGCGTTTGGCAAGAGAAATATTGTCTGATCCTATTAGAGTTACAGTTGGTCAAGTTGGCGGTGCTAATGAAGACATTAAACAAGTTGTTAATGTACTCCCTTCTGATGTTGAGAAAATGCCTTGGCTTTTGGAGAAATTGCCTGGAATGATTGATGATGGAGATGTTCTTGTATTCGCATCTAAGAAGGCTAGAGTGGATGAGATAGAGAAAGAGTTGAATCAGAGAGGATTCAAAATTGCAGCACTTCATGGCGACAAGGATCAAGCTTCTCGTATGGAGACCTTGCAGAAGTTCAAATCTGGGGACGTATCATGTTCTTGTTGCAACTGATGTTGCTGCACGAGGTCTTGACATCAAATCGATTAAAACAGTTGTCAACTTTGATATCGCAAAAAGAGATGGATATGCATATTCACCGAATTGGAAGAACCGGTCGTGCTGGTGATAAAGATGGCACTGCATACACTTTGATCACACAGAAGGAAGCACGCTTTGCTGGTGAACTGGTTCACAGTTTGATTGCTGCTGGCCAGGATGTTCCCAATGAACTCATGGATCTGGCTATGAAGGTTAGTTAGCTTATTGATGAATTTTTGTTTCAGTGTTGCATTACATAGTATAAGCTCTAGACTTGCATGGAATTCTAGCTACATACTCCCTCCATTCCAAATTATAAGTTGCTTTGACTTTTTTTTTGGTACGTCCATTTCTATGCATCTAGATACAATAATGTCTAATACGTAACAAAATGGATGAACCAAAAAGTCAAAGCGATTTGTAATTTGGAACGGAGGGAATACAATGTTATGCAAACTGGATGTTTGCAGCAATGTAGATACTATCTCATGCCAGTTCTTTTGCAATTTAAAATAATCCCTTTTTGAAATTGTTGTGATTGCAGGATGGAAGATTCAGAGCAAAACGGGACTCCAGGAAAGGAGGTAGGCCCTGCTTACTTATTTACTTACAGAGCAGGAATCTGGTTATCTGGATGAGTCGTTTATGGAAACATGTACTAACAAATCATTACGTTGATCAGGTGGGAAGAAAGGTGGCAAAGGAAAAGGTGGAGGTGGAGGTGCTGGGCGCGGTCGTGGTGTGCGTGGAGTTGATTTTGGCCTTGGCATAGGTTACAGTACTGAATCTGGTTCGCAAGTGCCAGCTCCAAGATCTGCTGCTGTAAATTCATTGAAGACAGGGATGATGCAGCAATTCAAGAGCAGCTTTGTCTCTGGATCTTCAAATACACCAAGCAGCAGTGGACCTTCCTTTGTAAGACCAGCACTCCGTGGCTTTGTGTCCGGCGGCACCATTGGTGGAGATGCACGGCCTGCACAGTCGGCCCCCACTTTCGTCCCTGCATCCCGACCAGCGCAGCCTGCGCCCTCTGTCCCTGCATCCCGGCCTGCAGGAAACAACAATGAAAATGGGAACTCAAATCCAGAAAGGTAGGTAACTCGGGGCATGTTGTGCCTGCCATGTTTATTATCTTGAGTCATTGTTCTGTATCCCTTTTTTCTAAGTCAAAGTTTCACATGAATGCAGTTCACGGGATCGGTCCAGAGAGAGAAAACGACCATCAGGTTGGGATCGCTAGTCCCTGGTAACTGGTGTGTCTGAATTGTGATTCCTTCCCCCTTTGTTATATTGATGTAGTCTCTTGGGAGACATCCTATAAAATGGCATATTGATGTACACTGTAGAATGATGTCAGGTTGTGAATGATAAGTGTTGTTTTTAGTTTAGTTTTGCCTCCATCCGTCATCCTCCAGCTATACTCTTGTATCTGGCCGTTGGTCATGTTTTTCACCACAGTAAAGCTCACTAATTGTCCTTGAACTTTGGCACTAAGGACCTCTTTGGTTCTTAGGGAAAACACAGGATTGAGAATTCTATAGGAATTGATACTGTTCAGGCCTTCGATCCAAGGAATGGAGCATAGGAATAGTGTAGAAAGTTTTTCTTTGGACGCTGTTCTGGAGGAATAGGAATGGAGCATGGTAATAGTGTAGAAATTTTATTTTGGCTGTTGTTTCGAGGGAAACTACAACAAATTATTATCCACTCAACCTCTTGGTAAAAATCCTATGTTTTTTTTTTCTATGGTCCATTTATCCAAATGATTGTTCCTTTGAATTTAAGTGTTTTTTCAATCCTCTGTTTTGCAACTTCATTCCCGTGTAATTTTATTTTTACGTTTTCCTATTCATGTGTTTTTGCTCCTGTTAGTTCTAATGGAGTCTCATGTGTCATTCCTGTCATCCATACCATGTTTTGGTTTATCAAAAGCTGGCCGTGCCATTTAGGTCCTTGATTTAGTAAACTATATTATTTTTATTAACTAAACCTGGCTGGTATCAACCAAACTCAAACGAGTTGGAATGACTTTCATGCGTTAATGTGGCATAGGCATGCTAACTCATCATGTGAGGTGCACAATCACTAGCCTATTTTTCCAGCAAGTGCATCAATTGGACCATGTTATCTATCCGGAACATAGTGTTTTGTTGTTATGTTGATTTCCTAATTGTAAGATTTCAATGTGGGAGCAACTGATTTCAGAAAAAAGGAGCAGTAATCTTCTTCGGCAGCTACCTCCGCCACCGCTCGTGGTGTAGGGCCGTAGCAGTACGGGCGAGCGGCGATGGCAGGGTGGCCGCATAGCAGCAGGAGTGGTCAGCCTTTGCTTGGATTACGAACCAAGCAGCCGCCTAATTAACTTTAGAGCAAGTATTATGATGGACCAAATAGCCGCCCATATCTACGTGGAGGAGAGAGAAGTGAAGAGAGAGAAGAAAATGGCGTCTCACGACGCGCCCACTTCGGCCCGGCGATTAGGGCGGCGTCTCACGACGCGCCCGCTTCAGCCGGCGATTAGACCATGCGCGTCTTTGCAATTGACTCCTCACGCAGCTATGCCATTAATAAGTAGCGGACTTCGGCCAAAGATTACCGCCGGCGGTTGCATGAAGAGGCTACTTAAACTATTAAACTTGCTCTTAGGTGGTGGCAATAGGTGGCGGGCAGTCTCAAGGATAATTAACTTTAGGCGTGGCAAGGTGAAAATTTTTGCATGGTGTGCACTTCATGGTTGTATTCCATGCCATGTGATCTTGGCAAATAAGCATATCACCAATGCAGTTAACTGTCCTATGTGCCAAACGGAGGCAGAAGACATAAAGCACGCTTTGTTTTCTTGTACCCGAGCAAAGGCTGTGGGGGCACAATGACAGAACGATGATGATGGATAGATCGGGGTCGGTTATTGTTCAGGAAATTATCAGGGATGGAGGGGACGTTAGGGAACTCAAGCTTGGCAAGGCCGAGCTCCTACTAGCTAACTGGATGCTGGTACATTTGGTGGCAGCGGCGACAGCTTGTTCATGGGGAAGACATCCAGAACCCGTCACGATCGGCTTTGTCAATAGCGGCAGTCACAACGAACTACTCGGCCGCATCGAAAAAGGTAGCAGCAACCAATCAAGGCTGGAAGAAACCTTCAGAGGGGTGCTTGATGATAAATGTGGATGCTGGCTTTGATGAAACAAAAGGATCAGGGAGCTCCGGTGCTGTCATTAGGGACTCCTCGGGTGGATTTATCTCTGCATCTCACAGCTTCATACCATATACAGTGGATGCGGCATCAGCCGAAGCATATGCACTGAGGGATGGTCTTCTATTGGCACAATAGATTGGTTGTGGTCGAGTTGAAATTCAGTAAGACCGTATCGAGGTCGTTGACAAAATGTTGGATGGAGGTTTCTCTACCACGGCTGCAGCGGCAATCTATGATGAATGTGCCCAATACCGGAAGGAATTTGTAGCGTTCTCGATTAGTCATTGTAATAGAAGTTGTAATTTAGTGGCCCATGAATTAGCTAGGCAAGCTTTGTTAGGAAAAAGCTCTCATGTTTGGATAGATGATCCCCCTCCATTTATTCTTCAGCTACTTGTAAACGATGTCTCCATCTTTGTGAATCAATAAAGCTTGCTAAATTTTATTTTTTTTTAAAAAAAAAACTTTAGGTGTGGCAATAGGTGGCGGGCAGTCTCAAGGAGTACCACGTCCGCCGTGCCCGTGCACTCGCTCAACACTGCTCTGCTTTTCGAGTTGCCGCCGTGCCCACGTGAATTCACCTGACAGCTGTGGCGCGCAGAGCTCCCACGGTCGGCCCCAGGCCCACCAGGAGAGAATTTTACCTGTGTGCCTTAAAAAAGATGGGTTGGATCTACATGCCCCTCTAAAGTTAAATGTTTGTTCTGTGTCTGCCAACTTCAATTTTTATGTTGTCCTCCCTACCCTTCCGTCCATCATCCGTTCGCTTTCCTCCGTTAGGGCGGACTGACGAGTGGGGCCATCTAGTGAAAAAAGACCGGCCTGCCCTTTCTTTCTTTCTTCCCGTGACCGACCAGACCGAGCGCAACCCCTCTCCCGTCCCCGTGCTCGCGAAATCCTAGCTTCTGGTGCCGGCGGCGGCGGCGGCGCAGCAAGGTCCGGGCAGCGGGCGAGCGCGGAGCAGGCGGCGCATCTGGCGGGCGCGGCAGCAGGCTCGGGCGGCGTGCGCGCGGCGCCTCTGGCTGGGGCAGCGGGCGCGCGGCACAGAACGGTTGCCACAAGGAGTACCTGCGTTGCGGTTGCGTCGTCTCGCGGACGGAGTCGCACCAGTTCACCACGCCAGGGAGGAGGGCGCACGGCTGGTGATCAGCGATGCCGATCCTGGCTGCCGAGCGGCCGCGGCTGACGCTCGAGGACTACATCGTCTTCTTCACCACCCGCAGCGGCCGGGGCGTGAACCTCTACCACCTCAACGACATCATCTACATGCACGGGTTCGCTAAGCTCTACCGCGTGCCCAAGGTACAGTACACCTCCCGCTTCCAGTTCCACCCCGTCGTCTTCCTCAATCAATCGATTGGGTTTGGTTGTGGTTTCTGAGCGCTGGCGCCTGTTGCGTGCGTCACCACGATGGCAGCCGGCGATGGTGGACGCGCTCAGGTCGGTGGAGCTCATGCGCCCGCGCCGCTCCACCGTCCCCCTCAACGCCACCGCGCCGCCGCCGGGCGCCGCCTCGGCCGCGGCCGCCGTGCTCTCAGCTGAGGAGGTCAAGCGCGGCATCGAGGACCTCGGCTGGCGCGAATGCCCCGTCAGCTCCATCCTCTCCGTCCGCGCCGGGATGCGGTCGCCCGCCGCCGCCGAAGCCCCCATGCCCATCTGCGCCATCGCCCCCGGCTCTGAGGAGCGCATCACCCCGCCGAGCCTGGTCAGCGCCTCCTCGCCCCTGCCGCCCGCTCTGCCCGCCGCGGCCAGGAGGAAGCGTTCCCCGACCCAGCGCCGGCGACGCCAAAGCGGAGGCCGCGAGGCGGAGGCGCTTGTTGGAGTTGCTAACGCTCCCGTCCCTTGAGACGCCTACCCCGGCCTAGCGACGGCGCCCCCACACGCTCATAGTCATCGGTGGTCTACAGGCGCGACACCGGCGAGGTCGAATACTGCTACATACAACGAGGAATACTGCTCTTGGGTTCGGATGTCTTCAAATTAGCTGCAATTTCTTATGAGATAGGAGTATTATTATTGTTTGTTGGTTCGAAACAAAAAGACTTGTGATCAGTAAATTATGTCGTTCTTGCGGAAATCGGGGTGAAGGATCAAAGGTGACTAATCTTATTATGCTTTGCTGATCATGTTTTAAGAAGCTTTTTGTGGAATTGCAGTGAGCTTCTGGTATGGTAAACGCTGTACCGATTTCCAGCAATCTGGTTGGATCTGGAGCGGTTGCTTTCAATCCTGCTATTTCGCTGTACAGTACGCACTACAGAGAAAAAGCAGCAGCTGGATGCTTACTGCTTCGTCCATGAATCATGAATCCCATGAGCTCTGATAGTTGAGACTCGTGAAAGATTTTACCTGTCTATAATATAGACACTTTAAATGATCATGTGAGATTATTTTTTCTTGAAAATTCGACGGGAAGGGAGAGCATCCCCTGCATCCCCACCTGACGGATATAGAACATTTGCAAATTGTTTTGTTAATTGTTACATAACGTTAGCCAAAATCATGTGGAACTATTCATACGATAAAAGTCGATATCACTAGCTAAATGCCCGCGCGGCCGCGAACGGGAACACATAATACCACGATAACATAAGTATAAGCATTTGTTAGTAAGCAAAATTGCACAAAGCATCTAACTGGAACAAACTATTCTCGATGCTACCTTTTCTAAAACCCTTGACTCACGGTTAATTTGATCAGCGGGTTCTTCTCAATTCAAAAGACAACCATAGATGACAGTTTCAAACTATATACATTTTCTGCTACAATGACAGTGCAGAACTGCATACAGTATTTTCTTTCCCAACTAACAAGCGAGGAGGCGCGTCTGGTATTTGCAACAGAGGCGCAGCCACGCAGGAACCTTGATGTATCTCATGGCATGGGTCCGTCTCCGGAGCAGGCAAGGCAGTTAGGAGCCGATGACGGCAGTGGCACTTGGATCTGAATGTTCTTGAAATAAATCCTTCATACGGACGAGGCAGCTTCTTGAGTCATTCACCTACTCAAATAATCACAGTTCAGAGCCAATTATCAATATATCAATCAGAGCCAATTATCAATAATAAGATAGAGAAACGCCACATTGTTAAACTAACTGTTCCCTTTCGTGTGAACTTAAAATAGGCATCCCATGTGCAACAGCCAACCAAGTTTAGCATGTATAGCATCTGCAACAAGTTGAAAGTTCAGAACTCAAAACAAGCAACAAAAATTGCCCAAATTGGTTATTATTGATGCTAAAAATGTGAGGACGAGCCAAAAAAACAGTGGTGTTGAGTTTCCTCAAGTTCTGAATATTTTGGCATGTCACTTGTATGCAACCACCATATGAAGGCCATGTTTATGCTCTGCATCTAAAAATGCATGGAATCACTAACTCATAGTTCTAAAGGTTGAGTGATTCAACAAACCAACGATACACCACTGCGTTTCAAAGATTTAACACTTTTCAAATCTGAACTGCATTCAAGATCCAAGAAGAGTTACTGACATAAAAATTTATGGCACAACTTGGGAAGATGATAATTCCCAAGTACAAATTCATATATTGAGGTACACATAGGTTTGCTACCTTTTCTCTAACAAGAAATCTATCTTGTAACATGGATCGAGAAAAGCTTGTTGAATTCTATATAGTTGACTCTATTTGTTATAATAGTAACATTGATAATTCAATTGTTTCATAATGGAGATTGCTAATGAAAATAACTATGACCAATCACTTACCTTCCAAGATCTTAACAACAACATCCTTCAACAAGTCTCTGTCCAGCTAGATTGTTGCTGTAAATTAAACTATTGCATCATACCCATAAAAGAAAATAAATTATATGGAACTAAATATACAGTTGTTCAGTAAACTCACATTAGGATCGTCTCCAATACCTCATGTTACTATAGTTACTATCAACAAAAGATGCAGCAGCTTACCTTGATTCTTCCTTGCTGCAGCTGCACGACAAATATAGATTTATAGGTGAAACCTACCTTGGTTAGTGCTTATTTCAAAAGTAAATATGGAGAGGTTGTAGACCACATAAGTGATTAACCCAAAATATGAAACAAAACAAAGATGCACTACGTACTGAACCTTTTTTTTTAACAATGATGCATAATTAATTTGATACGAAAAGGCTAGGCTGAAGGTCCTACTCCTTGCCAAATCGTCCTAGAAAAACCCCACTGCAGTCTGTAAATGAGAAACATAAATAAGCTGTTGTTTTATTGATATCTGAAAAGCTAAACAACATGTTGGCTCATTTAATTTCATGAAAACGGGCAGTACTGGAATAAAATGTCCTGATTATCTTTTCCATTTGAAAAAATGCTCCTTTTTTGCTCAGCTGAAAGGGAACGAAAAATAATTTTTGAATCTGAGGTTAGACAAAATACCACATGGCACCCAAGGAAACGATATGGAACATTGGCTGACGGACTAAGTTTCTGAGGTTATACTGAGTTTCAGACATATATATTGTCAATGAAATTTAGAACAATTTTAGCTGGGGATACGAACTCTAGCTCCCCAGCTACTCATATCTGCTTCTTGCCATGCGTCATGAGCATGGCAGTGTACAATTTTGTGCATTTCAATTTTAGGAGCGTGTTTTTAAGGTATATATATCCTAATGTGTATATAATTCCTGTGCAAACATTGGTCATCTGATAGTTGCTTTGTTTTGCAACATTAATAATTTTAACTCTTATTAAAACCATGTCATGCCAACATGTGTAGAGAACAACGAACACTATAGAATTGGAAGAATACCATACCGTCGTCGTTAATAAACCTGAAGAGTGCAGTTCACAAACTTGTCCCTGCAGCATTTAGGAACATCTATGATATTTGTTTGTCCTTTGCCTGTACTCTCCTGATTTAGAGCAGGTAAGCGACCCACGCACACAATCTCTGCTTAGCATGCGTCTAACAACCCATCCATATAATAATACCATGTACATGTGCAGGAATTGGAATATGAGTTCTACAAACGAAACTTACAGGTGCTGAACAGAGTGATTCTCATGATCCCAGCAGCATGCTTCTAGACAGGGAGTTGCTGCATTCATAGGATATCAGAGTCCAGTGCACATAGAACATGAGGCCGGGAGGGGATTTGGCCGACGGCCCTTGCAAGTTGCCACCAACCATAGCTCCATCTGACCGTCGGCCGGGAGGGGATTGAGCGCGCCGCTGCAGCCTGGCCGTGCCGGCCCATGGATCCGCAGCTTGGCCGCGCCGGTCGATGGATCGGCAGCCTGGCCGCGCCGGCCGAGACGTGTGAGCGCGGGCGTGAGGGAAGGTGCTGCCGTATTGCTCGGCGCTCTCACCAGCTGCCTCCCTCCATCGCAGGCAGCAAGGCTCAGCCACGGGTCGACGTTGACGGCATGGCACGGGAAGTTGCCGTACGCCGCGACGTAGTCCCC
Organism: Hyparrhenia diplandra; assembly: GCA_015847255.1. Taxonomy (NCBI): domain Eukaryota; kingdom Viridiplantae; phylum Streptophyta; class Magnoliopsida; order Poales; family Poaceae; genus Hyparrhenia; species Hyparrhenia diplandra. The sequence goes on from JADLZK010002472.1 coordinate 73,382, forward strand.
GGACCAGCAGATGCAGAGGGCGAGGGCTAGCTGATGGGGTTGGCCAGGCTGCAGCCGCCCCTGGACGGGCTCCGCCTAGGGTTCCGGCTGAGCGGGCGGCGACCGACGATGACGGGGGCGACGATGGCACTTTTGCGACGGGGAGAAGAGGAAGCTGAGACGTGGGCGAGCGAGCACGAGTGAGGAACGCCGTGCGGCCTGCTTGCGAGCACGCACAGGAACTGCCGGGCTGCCGTGGGAGCAAACGCGAGTGGAAACGCGGGACGGGGCTGGGTACGAGCGTGCGTGCGAAATTATCGCGGGTGAACCGAGGAGCGGGCGGTTGTTTCGCACGCCGGGTGGACGATTTGCCGAGCGAGGTGAACCGAGGAGCGGGCAGTCTTTCACGCGGAGGCGGGGTGAATCTGCCCGGGTGGATGATTCCCTTTCCTTCTTTTTAGTAGTATAGATAGATTGAAGAACTTATCTGCTTAGCTCACATTATTGAGGATGTTGTACGAATATTTCTAGCAATGATTTTTGAGGATACCGTTCGAAGAGGACGTACACTGCTATAGTAGACAGCTAGCGCATCAAAGGCTGCTCTGCCTCCGGTGCTGGCCGCCCGGCCGTTTCGTGCACAATGCACGAAAGTTGGTTAAAGCGTGACTGGAGCAGACCTAATACTCACGACTCTCATCTTGACCAGACTGCGCGAGAGAAGAAACAAACCCGATAATACCCTCTTGCATTTCTTGGTCCGACGATCGTTCCTGGCCCCAAAGGCAAAGAGTTGGTTGTGGCTGGGGCTGAGGTAGCCGACAGGCCTTGCGTGGAGGCTGCGTCCTGCGTTTCCCCTCCTTTTCTTGCACGAAGCAGGAATCTGCAGCTCTGTACTGCGCAGAGACGGCAGGCACGAGACAGCCAAGCAAGCGGGAGGAGAACCGAGCGGGAGGCGAGGGAGGGGGCTAGGCTAGGGGAAGAGGAAGAGATCAGGACGGGGAGGAATGCGGCGACCGGCGAAGGAGATGCTGCCGGCGAGGCTCCTGACGCTGGAGACGTACCACCGCTTCTTCCTCGACCCATGGAACACCAGCATCACCGTCGACCAACTCAACCAGGTACTGTATTATGTACTAGTAGTAGAGTAGCAACCATCAGATCTCTTTTCTTTTCTTTCGCACCGCACAAACACACATCCTGTTCTTCCTCCTGTTTCTCTTCAATCTTCAGTGTTTCTGCAATGCATGTGGATTTTCAATGTCGTGTCATTTCCTCTTCCCCAAATCTTGATCAGTCCTGTATCTCTTTTCTCCTAGTAACGCGTGGGTGTGGGTTTCCTCTTCCTGCAGATCCTCTTCATGCATGGCTTCGTCAAGCTCCACCACGCCAAAAAGGTAAATCTGGCATCGCACCAAAACCTCCATTAGAGCGTCCCAATGGAGGTTTGAAATCGTTGTGACGTGTTTTGATAACAATATAAAACTGCGGGTAGTGGGGATGAGTCAGAGACACAAAAATCTCGTGGAATGCGCATGGAGCTAGCGCGGTGCATTTGTTGGCCAACATCTAGATGGTACACTGTTGTGGACGCCCTTAAACCCCGTTTGTTTCCTCGTTGGTTTCCCTCCACTGCACTGCTGTGTTCCTGACGCGCATGGAGCTGTTCTTGGCCAGGCCAACATCATGGAGAGCCTGGTGGGGCAGGTGGACCTGCTGCCGCCGCGCCGCCACGCTGCACCGCGCTGCGCTGTCCGTCGCGTCACCGCCTTCCGCGGCAGTCATCACCGCGGCGCAAGCTACGGACGACGTCGAGGCGATCGGGTGGGCCGAATGCCCCATCGGCTGCGTCGCCGCGTTCGCCGCGCCGAGTGCCGACGCGCCGGAGCCGGTGGAGCGCGTGCCTCGGCCCGCCGACTTCGTCCTCGCTGGGCGCCGCCCGCGGTCCAAGCGGACGCGCGGCTCCGCGTACGGGCCAAGAGACGTCGCCGCCGCGTTCGCCGCGCCGAGTGCCGACGCGCCACGGAAACAGGCGAAGGTGGTCGTCAAGGAGGAGGAGAGGGAGCCGGAGCTGGTGTCACCGCCTCCTCCGCCACCGCTGTGGACGCGGTCGCCGACTCCGCCTCCACCAGCTTCGCCGCCTCCGCCACAAGATGTGGCGCCACCGCTGCCGCCGCCGGCGCTTCCACCGTGCCAACCTCAACCTACGTTGGCGCCGATCCCCGTGCCTCCAGCCTGGGGCACGCCGATGGTGCGGCCGCATCCTTCGCCGCATCTGTTCTGGGGCTTGCCTCTGCCCACACGGCCAGCCGCTCAGCCGTGCCCTGCAACGCCACCGCCACCAGGATGGAGCTTACCTACGCCGCCGCCGTCTTTCCCAGCACCGTTCTGGGGCGCGCCCATGCTGCCGCCACTGCCACCGCATGTGGCCTGGCGCTGGCCGCCCGCCACGGCGCCGCACTGGGGCAGCATGTTGTCGCCACAGCACCCGCCCATGCAACTGCAGCGATCACCACCTCCTCCCCTGCTGCTCCAACAGCCGCCACGGCATTTTCAGGGGCAGCCGCTGCCGGCGCCGATTCATACACCACCACCACCCCTGCTGCTGCACCAGCCGCCACCGCATTTGCAGGGGCAGCCGCTGCCTGTGCTGCTTCGGGCACCAACACCTCCAATGCTGCAGCACTATCCACCGCCGCACTTCGGCGTGCAGCATCCACCTCCTGCTCTCCATCAGGCACTACCACCTCCCACGCAGCTGCAGCGGCCGCAGTCGCCTTGATGCATTTGCAGGGTCAGTAGCCACCTCGCGCTTCTTCAGACACCATCATCTCCAGCTCCACCGCAGCTGCGCAGGGCCTGCGCCAGCTTCGGCTGCCGGCTGTTCTGAAGTGTTGCCATGCTCGGGGACCAGACACATGGAACGTGGACTGAAGATTACCATGTTATTAGCTGCTAGTGACTACCTTATGGCTTGTATTTTTTGCTCCTGGTTTTACTTATACCAATGCTAAAACTGAAGTTTAGACATATAGTATCAAATTGGATTATGAGACCTTACTAAGTTGATGTCTCCTCCAATTGAGATGAGTCTAGACCTAGACCAATTGTGAACTGGTGCTGAGCTCCTCAAAAGACTCTTGCTTGCCTTCCTCTTAAGGACTGCCAGAACAGAAATAGATCTCATCTCCAAATTAAAAGGTTTAGTTTCTCTCCTTTCCCTCTTGAGATTTCTTAGCTTGTGCTATGCTGGCATTTCTAGCACTAGTGAAAGGTGTTTTAGTGATGGCATTGGCATTTGTCAGAATATTTCTCGATAAATTAGTCGGGGAAATTATGTAGATAAAGAGTCTAATTTATGTACAGAGCTAGATTTACTACAAATGGTGGCAGAATTACATACACATGGCTGGAATGATAATTAACAGGTGATTGCTATAGCAGCGGCAGGTGTCGTCCTCTCCTCACATACACGTATTGCAATTCACAATACCTGCGGCTGTTAGTGGATTTTACCGGTGGAAATGAGACAGACCGACCTGGAAAATTTACGGGACAGGGAGAAGAGGGAGTGGCTTCCTGGGCAGCCGCTGTTTCCTCCTCTGAGAAACAACACCCCTCGGGTCAGAGCCCTCGAGCACGGCATCCAGCTCCGCCGAGTCGAGGGCCAGCCTCTTTTTGATGAAACCATCCAAATCAAAATCACTTGTTGGAGTCCCCGTTGCTTCGCTCCCGTTGCTACCAGCATCATTGCTCTCAGAGGTATCTGAACCTACAGCCGCAGAAGTTTCTGAAGACTCCCTAGCTGCAGAACTCCTGGCAGTGCTTTTACCATCTTGCCTCGCCGGCCCAGAAGGCTGATCTAGGTTTAGCAGCTTCTTCACGCTGTCTAGGGCAGGGTCGATGATGTCGAGGAAGCCCATGACCCAGGAGGCATCATCCACAACTTCAGTACGCTGGCACCATGGAAAACAGTCAGTGGCATTGTCAAGGATGTCACACAAAGATAAGCTGAACACTAACAACTATATTTCATGGTCTGAACGACAGAAAGACACATGGCAATAACAGATAAAGATGTAACTCTGAAGGCAAACTGAACTAACCTGCTGAAAGTAAAGGTTCCGAATTTCTTCAGCTCGAATTGGATCCCCCTGTTCCTCCTCAAGTGCTGCCCATGTCATCCATGTCACCTCACTTTGAGAGTTTATATTCAGCGAAGACCTCAACAATCTTCTGGCTGCTGTGTAGTTACCAGCACGCTGTTCTAGGACCCCCCAAGCCTACAAAAGCAGGGCAGCTCAACAACTATTATGGAATAGAAAATGGAAAATTAGCCTCTACAGTACTGGAATCAACACCGAAACTTCATTTTGATAATTCGACCCATATAGATCACAGATAAAAATTTTATTCCGCTTATGTCTATACAGTTCCAGCAAACTAGATTCTTCAGTACTTTTTCACAATCGGGCGTATATGCAAGCGATATTTGATAACCATGATACACTAGTTCATGAAGTACTCAAATGACCTTTGAATATAGAATGACATTAAAGATATAAGCCAGTTTTGACAGTTTGACAAATACCAGGCTAACTGAATGATATGCTTTACCTGAAGGCAACGAGCAGCACATTCATTTGTTGAATTAACTGACAAAGCTCTTTGATAGAGGGCCCTTGCTGTTCTTGCATTTCCTTCTTTCCATTCCATCCATCCCCAAGCCTACAGTATGATCTATGTGTCACTGCTAAGCTTCGGGGAGACTCGCATAAAACAGCAGCAGTGCATATACAACTAGACACATACAACAATGCATATGCACTTGAAAGATACAAAAACTGTTTCTCATCTTTTTCAGGAAACTTAAAGCTTTACTTGTGTATATCAGATGCAGTTAGTCGGCAATCTAACGCTTTCTACTGCACAGTTTATTGCTGAAATTCAAAGTTTCAACAACAAAAAACAAAAATATTGTCAATTCATCATTTACTGGACCTAACCACTCCCCAAATCATTGGATTGTATGCAGTCATTTGCACTCGGAAGGTAAACAACCACAGCACTTGTAAGTTATGACTCTAATACTAAGGGTGTGTTTGGTACAGCATCTTGTCCAGCTTCACAAAGCTGTTTTCAACTTGTACAAAACGGTCCGGATGAAACAGCTCCTCTCACATGAGCATTTCTCTAGGTGAAGCTGAAAAATACTAGCTTCTCCTGACTTTCTCTCTACTAGTGCTATATTCCCTGAGAAGCTGTTTTACCAAATGTTTATGAAAATAGCTTTAGCTTCACTGATGAATGTTATGGGCGTGGATGGGCTGTAGGGGATCGAGGAGGGAGAGGGCAGCAGCGGTGGCGCGCTACAGTACCCGCGGTGCTACAGTGCCCGCGGGTACTGTTCACAGGAAGCTGGCGGCTAGGGTTAGAGGCGCTGGGAACGCCGGCCGCGGGGCTCTGCCCACGGCCGGCAAGAGAGAAGGGATTTCCTTCTTAATCTCTTGCTTGATTATAGATCAATACATCTCCTCTCATTATATAGAGAGGTTTGACTTAGCCCCTAAGTAAGCCACTAATTAACCCTAATGGGCTAAGGCCCAATAGGCTCTTGACTCCTCTAACACTACTCTCCACCGGACATGCAGCTCGCCCTCGAAAGCCGCAACCTAATAATGACACTAACGATGACACTAGACACTAACTTAACACCTAAGAACAAACCTTTTACATCTCGGCTTATCTTATTGACTAAAAATAAATTGCAACTCTTTAATTTCGACACCTGAAGATAAGGCGGACCACCTCCGCGTGTTGGATTCGCACGTGTGTAGCCGCCTGGATCCCATGGAGACCATCGAACGAGAGGGTTGCACGGAACGGCCGGGCCGGGACTAGTCGCAAAGCGACCCGTGACGGAGGCGACCTCGCGGCGGCCGACAATGAAACGTGGCAGCGCTGGCGCGGCCCGTCGCCGGTGATTTAAGAGTAGCCCGCTCTCACGTAACCGAGTGCGCCGCCCGAGAAAAACCGCTCGCGCTCGAAGCAGCCGTGGGCCGGGCGGTTGTGGGTGGTGTAACATCCCAAAATGGCCAAGTGGGCCCAATTCACGGAATGGGCCGGGCGGTATCGAGCCGGGGCGTGGGCCGAACACTGTAGCGGGGTACTGTACATCCGGACTCCGGGTACTGTAGCGGCCTGGGACTGTAGTTGTCAGGCACTGTAGCAGTCTGTTACTGTTCACCGAAAGCGGGCCAGGCCTGTTTCGAAGCCACGTAGCGCGAGGGGACTGTTCACCGCATCGCATGAGCGTCGGCCGCACTGTAGCAACCGGATGTTTAGTACCATACCGTGAATCCTGGGAGTTCCAAACCGACTTAAAATACCGGGCCGGGGGGCGTAGTAACCTTCGGTTAACCGTTTTGAACGGCGAGGCGAAAGTTCAAGCGGGTTGCTATGCAGGTGGGACCACTCCTCGGTAGAGTGGGCCTGGGCCGTCGGCGCCGGGCTGGATGTTCTGGTGGCCATCCGACGGCGCGGTCGCGCCCTACCTTGCCGAGGTCGAGACTAAGGCCGCCTCGTATCGGCCGGCGCATCTCCCGAACCCGACGACGGCGCTAGGAGGCCGGCGCGCGGCGCTCGCGATCGACCGCCGCGACCGGGCACGCACTCGTAAGCGCCATCCGCAATCTTCTTTGCGGCCGCTCCGATCGGCGGGGAAGGTAACGCCCCGTGAAGATGGAGGCGGCCATTGCGGCCCGGCGATCCGCGAGGAGGACACGGCGGGCTCCGCTTGAAGATGGAGTGGTGCCGCCGCGCACCATGAGGCGGTCGGCGTTGGCCGGGCAAGCGGACCCGCTCACGAACGACGGCCGTGGAAGCGGTTCGGCGCCTCGTCGCCACGCCTTCCAATCCGCGTTGAACGCCTTCAAATCGACTCCATCTTGCCGCCATGGCAAGGATCCGTCCGGCCGGCTCCTTGCATCGTGCCTCTGTGCGGCGTCCATAGCGCGAACCACGAGCTCTTCCCTTCCTCTATACAATCCATGGTGAGAGCATAGTGCCCACGGATCGACGGCTCTGATACCAAATTGTTATGAACGCGATTGGGCTGAGGGGAATTGAGGAGGAAACGAGGGCAGCGAAGGGCGGCACATAGCTACAGTTCCAGCGGTGCTACAGTCCCGCGGGTACTGTTCACGAGATTGGCGGCGGCTAGGGTTTGGGGTTGTAGGGGCTCTAGGAACGCCGGCCGCAGGGCTCTGCCCACGGCCGGCAAGAGAGAAGGGATTTCCTTCTTAATCTCTTGCTTGATTATAGATTGATACATCCCCTCTCATTATATAGAGAGGTTTGACTTGGCCCCTAAGTAAGCCACTAATTAACCCTAATGGGCTAAGGCCCAATAAGCTCTTGACTCCTCTAACAGATGAAGCCGCTTTTACTAAAAAGCCAAAAAAAAATGCTTCAATAGTGAAGCTGTCTGTACCAAACAGGCTTTAAGAAGTTTCTCCCTAAAAGAAACATTTGTCTCCTAGTGTTAAGAAGTGTAAGAAGCAACATCAGAAACTTAAGTAATTGTATATCCATACAGAACATCATGTAGGGAATAAAGAAAAAATGTTCTCAAACAATTTTTTAAAGGAAAATATAAAGAATTTACAGTCAGATAAGGGAGGCAAGTGCAGAAAGTTCTTACTATCCAAACTGGCTGATGCCTTGGATCAATCTGAGATGCTTTTCTGAATAACACACGAGCAATATTCGCAGATGAAAAGTTGTATTCCAGCAGTGCAAGTGACTGGAGAATTACAGGGTCCCTAGGATTTACAGCATGTCCAATCTTAAGCAACTTCCTTGCCCTGTCAATATTACCTTCATTTGCCTCAAATAGTGCCCATACATGCCATGAAAAACGGTTTTTTAGGACTAGCCTGGACAGCTTTCTGCACTAGAAATTTGAAGTTATACACCACACAGTGGAAAATTTTAGAGGAATGTCATATATAATATATGTGACGAACCATCACATTCACATGTTAATATATAATGTCAAAACAACAGTTGAGAATAACTTGAACAAACAATTATCAAGCTTTATAGTCATACTGGTAGAGATTAGACAGATCTTCTATGAAAAATATTTAGACAAAGATAACTGAACCCGCAGTAATGCCATTTCTATTTTGCACTTCGACTGACACATGAACATGAGGAGACACTCCAATATATTTTGGAATTTACAAAATCATTAATGATGGCATCAGTTATCCTAGAAAGGGAACACGGTTTATTACCTCAAAGAGATTTCTGGCCATGGTATTGTTTCCTGCACGCATTTCTACCTGAGCCCAAGCCTACTAGAAAATTGTCATACATAAATGCACAGTTTAATAGAAATGGCAACTGTGCAGTTTCTTTAGTGCAGAGAAAATGAATAATTATGAAGCAAAATACTTACTAGCCAGCTCGCACAACTTTTTGGATTGGATTGAGTGGCTTGCTCGAACAAAGTCCGTGCCTGTTCATAGCGCTCTGCTTTAGCTTCAAGCAAAGCAAGAGTTTGGTAAATATACTCATTTCCTCCACAATATTTCAGGGCTTTCCCAAGTAGGTTCCGTGCCTTTTTTATATTTCCTTGCTTTATTTCTAAAATCGCCCACCCGTGCCAAGCAGCAATGTGCTTTGCATCAGCCACGGTAGCAGCATCAAATAGCTCGCGTGCCCTTCGTATATTTCCACCCTTGCTTTCTAGGACTGCCCAGCACTGCTTAGCAAAGAAAAACAAATTCGTACAAGGTCACATGCTTTGTTGGATTTATCCTTAAATGATGAATTATAGATGCATTATGCATATAACAGAAATAGTTATACGGCTGTAAAGGCACAAATTGCCGCGACTTCGTCAATCTGGATAATGGTTTAGCATGTTATATAGAAATCAGTCATAAGGATCCAATGGTTTCTCGCGTCCTTTCAAATTTAACAACATAATCATACAATTAGAATACTTTCAAATTTAACAAAATTATAGGTCTGGACTTCCCAAATTGGACATAAGGTGTTAACATAGTAAGACTACTTTGTAATAATGTCCTACTCCTATCTGCCAAGGGTACTAGGAAGCAGAAACCTCATGCCCTACACCCTTTGAGGACTGTGGGTTCAGATCAATGACAGAGTCGATGGCCAGGTTCATGAAGGTATAATGTCGCTTCTCCCTACCTAGATGGTGTTGTTTCTATTGCTATGGAGGTCTGGAGTGAGGGTTTCGAGCCTGGCTAGGGTCCGTGTTTCGTATCTGCTTTTTTTGACTGAACTGTTTCTTATCTCTCCTCGGTCCTCACCCTTCCGCCCCCAAGAAGTTTAGCATAACCAACGGCTGCTAATAGCGGGAGGCACTTGGTCCTTCGTGGACTTGTTGGTGCTCGCTGTGCGACGGTGGTCATGCACAGATGCGGTGGAACAGCTTGGCTCGGAAGCAGTGGGTGATGTGATGGCAGCACACGGCACGAGCAGCCCTAGGCAACGGCGGCGACAGCGCATGGGCACCTCGGATGAGCTAATCGACGATGTACACGGCGACAACGCATGGGCACCTCGGATGAGCTAATCGACGATGTACACGGTGACACGGAGGCTGGTTGGGCAGAGGTGCATGCAGGGGCGGATCCACAGTACAAGTATATTGTTGTCCTGTAACATCAACGACCGAGAAAAAAAAGATGCGTATGTACTCCCTCCATCCAAAAAAAACATGCAATGCAATTATGGGAATCGTGCGGTCAACTTGACTAAAATTTGACCAAGTTTATACTAATTGATATTAATGTTTATATCTCAAACAAAATTTATTATGAAAATATATTCCGTCATGAATCTATTTATACTAATTTTGTATTAGAAGTGTTAGTAATTTTTTTATAAATTTAATCAAAGTTGGAATGGTTTGACTTCTCGAGAAGCAAGAATTGCATGTTTTTCCGAACGAAGGGAGTACTATATAAAATGGAGAGTATGAACTGATCATGTGCTAACCTGCCAAATGTATGGATTTTCGCCTTGAGTTGCTTGGCATCCCCTTTCGTACACCGCTCTAGCTTTGTCATACCTTGACTGCTTGCTGTACAGCTTCCCCAATGCCACATAAGGGCGTCCGTCTTCAGGCCAGAATGAGATACACTAGTTCAAATTTCAGAAACAGAGCATCAGATACATCAGGCATCAGCTAGGAGCCCAACAACTTTAATCCAAAAGGTACTCGGTTCGAGCGCACAACACGCATTTAGGCCTTGTTTAGATTGCTAAAATTTGTAACCGCACGTTACATCGCACATCGTAGAAGACGTTTCTCACATCGCATAATCGTAGAAGACGTTTCGTTTGTTAGTGGTAAATATCATCCTACCATGGAAGAACAGGGCAAAAAAGAATCGCCTCGCAATATACATCTAAACTGTATAATTAGTTATTTTTTTATCTACATTTAATACTCTAAACATATATCTTTTGGTGTATTTAATATGATGTGATGGTGAGAGAGGGGGAAAAAGGATAGAAATTTTAGCAATCTAAACGAGGCCTTAGTTTCATGATGCATTGACGCGCTAAGTAGAGAAACCTTCTGCTCGTGTACGAACTCCTAATTAACGCGTAATTAATGCTATAATTCTTACGTGCTCACCTTGTCGAGAAGCTTCTCTGCTTCAGCGAACTCGAACTTTCTGGTGTGCACTTTGACGCGGTAGAGCCAGAGCTCGAGATTGATAGGCAACGGCCGCTCGCCGGCCGCGGCGGCGAGCTCCCCGTCCGCTGCGGGCTCGAAGAGCGGTACCTTCCTCGCGATCTCCGCGAGGCCCCTGTCGAACGCCCCGCTTATCGCCTCACCCTCGAAGCGCCCGCCGCCATCCCGGTCGGACCCGTCCGCCGCGGCCGCGCCAGCCGCTGCAGACGCCGCGCGCGCGCGGCGCAAGCGGACGGCGGAGAAGTACGAGGAAGACGGTGCGGAGATGGAGGCGGGTGCCTTCGGGCCGGGGCTCGGGAAGAGTGGGGGCGGCGTGGAGGGGGGGACAGCAGCCGCATCGCCATGGATGCGGGCCGAGCTCGTGTGGAGCTTGTCTGTTGCAAATCGCCAGTGGGGAGGTTGAGCGACGCGCGCCCTTGAGAGGGAAGGAGAAGGACGACTGGACGAGGGGCCTGACTGACGGAACTGCCCTCGCGGATGCGGTGCCGTTAGTGCCGTAGCCGGGGTTGGAGGGGCAGAAGCGGGAGGCCGGGATGGGGGCGCGGTTGGAGGTCGTCAGCGCGCCACGTCGGCTTGGCGTTCGAATTCACCACCGAGGCACCGAGTCCATGTGACCGAGTCCACTGTCAGTCGACGGTGTCGGAGTCGAGAGCGTGTACGTCTGCACGAGTGGCGTTCTGTTACTGAAGGCGGTTTTCTATCCTCTCACAAGTCGACTCGACACGCGGCAACTCCTCTCGTGGGTTCAAAGGGAAGCACAAATCTAGCCAACGGTCTTCAAGGTTGACATACAGGCGAGCTGAACAAATAAAAAGACACGGAACTATGGAAACAGTGCAGAGGCAGAAGCATATAAACACAATCAGGCAAGCAAGAATGCAAAATGCAGCCCCATCAGCAAACGATATGTACCATGAACTCATCTTAATCAGAGAAAAAACATACCATTTCTGCAGAATAAAAAAACTCTGTAGTTGATGGCATTCAGAGTATGAAGAGATGAGTTCTTGAATCCAAAAACACACAGAAACATTTGCCAGCCTACAGAAAGGAAAACATTTTGGGGATAGTAAATCAATTCCCCGGCGGTTTGAAAGCATCCCAGCACAAACACGTTACATTTGAAGTTGAACCTTTTTACCACCCCAGCGCCGTTTCCTAGCAGGCCGCTGATTCTGGATATAATCTGTACTCCATGTTAAAGCCGATAGGTCTTTCTTGTCACCATCCTCTTTTTTTGGTGCAATAGCCTCTTTGAACCTTTCCCTCCTTTTTTGCATCTTTTCCATTACCTCAAGAATGTGTTTCTCATCACATTCTCTTGTAGCTCTGTTGTTGCAGGCAGCATCTTTTAACGTTGTATTATTCACCTGTAACTGCTCTGCTGAACTTGTTTCAATAACTGATTTCAGTAAAACATTTCTTGACTTAAGCTTGCCTTTAGAAATGATGTCATGATGGTCTTCTTCAATCAATTCTCCCTCCTCAATCTCCACATCTTCATTTAGCCACTTTTGGTCTGTTGATTTATCCAAATCCTGATTGCCCGAATGACGGTCACCCATATTCTGTTTCCGCAGTTTCTGATGTACATGCTTATGTCTGGAAGCATGCAAATCCTTATCCACAGGATGAGGTCCCTTTTGGTTATTTTCAATTACACGTCTTAACTCATTGCCTTGCCTCTCAAACTGCAAAAGGATGACAATATAACATTGAGGAATTTAAATCCAGTTGATGGTGAGAACAATGTGCAAGGATATGGTACAAACTACCATTTTGCACGTAACAGAAAATACAAACAAAAATAATGCAACAAATACAGATATTGATGTTCCACCATAGAATAAGCATTTGTGCTATGAACTTTTAAAAACTACTTATCAACATAAAAGACTGTAGCAGAAGAAAAGGACAGAAGCACTGTAAAGCATTGCCTTGCTCTGTGTGGGAATTCTCCAGTACTCAAATTTGGGTGTGGCTATTTCGCCTAGTTCCTCGTATAGGTTGCATCTCAATCTGACGATATAGTAAACAGCAAGTATGCGTAACAAATTGCCAAATTTCCAGTTCTTATCCTGCCTAAAAATTTGACAAGGTTGAAACGAGCCACAAATACAATTTTGGCACTCCTAATATTGGTAATTGATTAAGTTTCAGATATTAATAACATGTGCCCAGGTCCTAAGCTAGCTTGATATGACATTTATCTAACAAATCCTTTTGTTTACTGGAGTGGAATATGCTGATTTGCGCTAATAAGAACTATGAATAGCTATAGACTTAAAACTACTTTTGGCAACTGAGAAGGGAGTGTATGGCATTTCCCATTACTTTTCCAAACCCAAGAAGTCATAACATTCCTCACTATCGGTAATAAAAAATCTGAGTTGCATACGATCATCTGGTACTGGAACTGGACACAGTAATAATCATTCTGCATTTGGAACTTGATAGAGCAAAAATGATATCTGCTTTCGAAACTAGGAGCAGCTTTTGAAATATGCACCCATCAGAAGCAGAACACTTAATGGCATAAATACAAGTGAAACAAAAAAACACTCTAGCAAAACCATTATAATATAAAAAGGGTGTTATTATTATATAATATATCCATAGCTTTAAAATTGGGTCCACTTGGCTGCAGTTCTTTATAGCTGCAGCTGCAGCTGCTGATAGTGATTTGGCCTCTGCAGCAGCAGGCCAGCAGCAGCAGCCGTGAAAAAAATGCAGCCAAGCACTCGCATGAAATCACAAAAAAAAAAAAAGTGCAACATAAATAGAACTTAGGTCATGTTTGGTTAAGGGACTTTTTAGTCCCTAGGACTAAAAAAGGTCTCTTTTAGTCCCTAATAAGGAACCAAACAGGAGGGACTTTTTGGGACTAAAAGCAGTAATTGAGACTAATTGGAAAAGACCCTCTTCGAGAGTCTTTTTGGGACTTTTGGGTCTTTTAGTCCCTGGAACCAAATCTAGCTAATTGCCTAATTTTTAGTAGGAGGCCATTTGGATCCACCTGCTAATAGGTGGTTGGATATTAAGTTGAAGGTGCATATGAACTATTAACACCTATTAGCACTCCAAACTAGCTAAAGGAATTAATAGTTAGCAGCCCCCTAGCTAACAATTAGGGGGTCTGTTTGGATCCCCTAGTACTTGTTGAAATGTCAAATGTATATAAGTGTATTGCCCAGTACTAACTTTAGCTGCCAATTGTTAGTGCTAATGGACCCAAACAGGGCATAAATAGAAGGGCTTATTAGATACACACCACTAAAATTTTCACGTTTTTGAAAGACACCACTACTATTTGTCTAACTGGTCTCACACCATTACAATTTCACTCAAGTTTGAAATACGCCACTATCTACACTTTCAATGGACTCTGGCCCACATGCAGGCGTATAGGAGGGAGGCGTATTTTTGTATGGACCATTTAGCCCTCCAGCAAAAAAAAAAAACTCTGTCTCCCACGTTCCCCTGTCTAATCCCGTCCTTCCCCAATCCCTGAACCTAGAGCTGAGCGGCGGCGACTATATGACAATTGGAGGCAGCGCGCTGGACCTCGGCGCAGGGCCGCATCTTGGAACTATATGAAGGTTGGCTTCGTTGCTAGGGTTGTGCCATGAAGAACAGCGATACACCGCCTGTGCCGGCGGCGGCGATTCCGGAATTTAGCGAGAGGCACTGCTCTTGCGATGTTGACGGCTGTTTTGGTTGACTGTTGTGTGCTAAATCGGGATGAGGATGCATGCAATTGGGAGGCTGTGTTGTGTGCTAAATCGGGATGCATGTAATTTGTTGACTGTGCAAGCTAACTCGGGATGAGCATGCATGATTACATGGAATGGGTTTGTGTCCATGAGTTCCTGCTACTTGTTCATTTGGTGTTTGTTGCATTGAATCAATCGATGTCGTGTATGGACAGTTGCTGCTCCAAAAAAATAGAAATTGACTCAATAGTCAATCCAATCAACCTGCCCATGTATAGAGGGGATAGGGGCAAAAGGGTCCATACGAATCTTGTTACCACATGTATACACCTGCTAGCGTACATAATGGTGTGTTTCAAATTTGAGTAAAATTGTAATGGTGTGAGCCCAATTAGGTAAATAGTAGTGGTGTCTTTCAAAAACGTGAAAATTTCAGTGGTGTGTATCCAATAAACCCTAAATAGAATAACAATCAATAAAACAGTATGGCAATAACACTAGCAACTATCAAGCGTCAAGAGACGTTATTAATCAAATAAAATTGATGATTAGCCAGATTACAAAGGGAGATGCTGAATAAGTAAGCATAAGTGGAAAGGTCTAGTCAACTTACTGAATGTTCAGTGAACATAGGACATTATAGCCCCTTCAACTCTTCTAAAGTTCCATAAAACACCATTACCTAACGCCCATAAACTACCACAGGAACAGCCTGCCCCCATGGCGCCCACATGACCAGAATATGTAGCCAAGAGAGGAGAAATAAGAGTTTCAGGATAATATTTCTTTATTTTTCATAATACTCCCTCCATTCCAAATTATGAGGCGTTCTGGCTTGTCCTAGACATAGTGTACATAGCAAAAACTATGTACCTCGAAAAATCTAGAACGTCTTATAATTTGGAAGAGATGGATTATGAACTAATTTTTCTTAAGCTTAGTATTACAGGTGTGTTCGGGCTGCAGCTGCGGAGAGAACTAGTACCGACAAAAAGCAAAATAGCAGCACGCCCAGGGTAAGTAGCAATTCCAAACACGCCTTACTTTAGCCAGCTCCTTTAGGGCCCGTTTGGATCGGAATTTGGAGGAATTGGAATTACTTAATAAATTAAGCTATTTAGTGCAAGTGCAAGTGCAAACATAACATGGTAATGGAATTCAATTCCTATCTCCCACCCTATGAATTTGAGATAGGCTTATTTGTGAACTTTGGAAAGTTAGGGAATCTCAAATTCCAAACTAAATAGCTTAATTTATTAAGTAGATTCCAATTCCTCCAAATTTCGGGGATCCAAACGGGCCCTTAGTGTATTTTCTTAGGAAAGTTTGGAAGTGGGACACAAGTCATTGTGTTGCAAGATACAATTATAAAACATGAATATTTTTTTTAAAAAAAAAATTGTGTTGGATAGCATCAAAGCAATTCCTCATTAACCATTCACTGGTAAAAACTGGGGTACCGCCAGAGCTATCGATTTGTTTGCCAGGATTTCAAGAAGTGCACATGCAACTCAGATGGTAGGAGGAAGAGCTCAACTTCAGACATCACTAATACATTAACGAAATAGTTTGTTTGTCATTAGTGCACACTAGACAGCAAAAAGTGAAACACTAGAATAAGTTTTAACCATAATGCCATATCGCATCACATGTTGATTTGGTGTTACATAGAAAGATAAACAAAAAGCTTGCAAACAAATCCACATTGGTGTACTCAAAATCAAAACTGAATTTAACCTCTTAACCCATTGAGTACTGTTAGTATGATCTACTATGCACCAGTGTAGGCATAAGTTGTATAAACAGTGGTAATCACCTGGATAGATACATATGCAGTCATCTAAATTCTAAACAGCTAAAATAAGAGAGGACTTGCTCTGGCCTCTGAGCCTGGTTTAGGCACTGAAAAAAAAATGCAACATTACTAGTGCAGAGTGCTTGCTAGCTGCAGGTTCCAATGTGACATTTCAGTTTATATCCCTTTGTTTGCAATTGACAAAAAAGGTTAACACATTTTACATCTGCCTAATGAGATAAGATTTTACTACAAAATAAACAAATGCTTCTAAAAAAGGAATTTCAAATGGAGCCATGGATGGGTGCATTAGTTTGTATCTCGTGTGAGACTTGTTTTAGCTTGAGAAAGGTGCAATTCCTGAAACACTTAAGAACCAGCATACTGCTTAAGCACTAAGCAATGAGTTAGCAGACTGCTTACCATACTTTAGAAAATTGCTAGTAACTAGTTGACAAACTAGCAATTATTCCCTCCATTCCAAATTATAAGATGTTTTGGCTTTTTCTTTACATAGCTTTTGCTATGAACCTAGATATACAGTATGTCTCTATATACATATTAAAAGCAATGTACCTCAAAATTTGGAACTGAGGGAGTAGTATGTAACTCATATAAGACAACCTACATAGTAAAGATAAGACAAAAATGTTGAACTTCATGTAGGTCAAAGAAGATTATTCACACCGACAGAGCCTTTAGTCCAAATTCCCAAGATCAGGGTAGACTAGCGACAAAATCAAGCAAGAACCGCACAAAACCAAGCAAGATAGCTTTAATTGAAAACAGAAATATACAAGAAAATATTTGGTGGGAACTATAATCTTGGTGGAATCATGAAACCACCTAAAAACCATACTTAAAAGTTAAAGAAAATGAAACCTGGTACATTCACAGTGCATCATTTTTTCATATGGATTTTTCAGAAATGATTTTGCCTCTCAGCTTTTGAAACATGTCCCATCCCTGGATGCACTATGGATGTACCAAGTTCCAATTAAAAAATCTTTTAAGTATGCTTTTTTATGTCTTTTAATAAGTACATCAAATATTTTCCAATACAGTACTGGTAATAATGATAGTGGTAAAAGAAGTTGGTTTGTAGGTCTATAGCTCTGGTGCATAAACAATTGTTTGATACGTTTCATATCAGGAATCATGCAGCTCCTATCTGAAGGTTATTTCATATCTATAACGTCAGAAACATCACCAGACAGTTCGTTTTTTGACTCAGGTAAGTCTAGATACCCGTGGAGGATTACTCAGGTCTTTGATAGAAAAGATTAACTATTATGTGCCAGCATTTGGAGATGGATGTGAAATGCAACTAAACCATGTTTTCCCAACAAATTGAACAGCATAAACTATAAGTGGTAAATGTTTTAGGCGGAAACACTTTGCGAAAATGCTTATTTTTAAGCAGATCGGTGTCATGGTTAGCAATTCCACAAATGTTTAGGGAGGAAACACTTTAGTGCTAAAATGCTTATATTTAAGCAAATCTGTGTCATGGTTAGCAATTCCCAGATAATCACTACACTAATGCTCACAGTTTTCTGATATGTGCACTTTAGTTGAATTTAGAATGCGTGTTCGAGAAAAAAAAAAAGTTGAATTTAGAATGCCTAAAATAGTGGCTTGATACTTTTTTCATATGCATGTGCGTGCCAACACATCATGTCAGAAATAAGAATGCAGAAGATGTAAAACCACAGATTGATAAAAGGTTGGTATGTACAATTTTGTTGAACTTTTTTTCTCCTCAAAGTTTACCTTTATTTTTCTATCATTCAAGTGGATGTTATCAGCATTATCCAGCTCCTGTCTTCTCCCAACACAAATGTTTGGAACAGTATTACTATTTCTCATATCACTGGAACTACAAATGGCTTCTGTATAAATTTTCTCTGTCGACTTATGCAGATTCAAAGCATAAATCCTCCTATCACTGACAATGGATTGGCTATGCATCAATCTTCTTCCTTTCAGAAGTGGCAAATCAGCAAGAGTTTTTTGGTCCATGGAACCCAAATCAGAATGAAGCTTCCTCTTAATTGGCAGAACAAGACGGCCAGTTTCAGAAAAAGTATTGCTTCGCAAAGCAGATCGAGGAATGTTGCCAATACAAAATGATGATTCATGCTGCTTGTTCTTTTCATGATACCCATGACAATTATTTTGTGCCATCTTAGCATCGCGGACCTTTTTGTTATTGATGCGCCTGTTTCTTGAGCTCATAGAAGGGAAGCAAGTAGCAGGCCTGTCTCCCTCAGAATTGTTGAGGCCAGGATACAACTCAAAATGGTTAGCACGTCTGAAATGCCCATCTTTGCTTTTGGCAAATCTTCCTTTGTCTCTGTATCTGCCTCTTAGCTCAGGACTCTGCCATTCACAAAATCTGTAGTCAGTGTACTGGGAAAGTTCAACATCCATGCTACGGTCATGGATAGCTGTTCTCTGTTCCTGACTATACCTTTCTTTGTACATTCGTCCATCATCAGCATCAAACATATCACTTTTTACCATTGAATGGTATATATGATCACGATCTTGCTGCCACTCATTGGCTGAAGAGAAACACTCATCAACATCTTCTCCTTCACTGATGTCATATGACATAGATTGCCTATGGTTGTAATTAGACTCGTCGCTAAAGTAATGCTCGTCATTTCTCAGAGCTATTCTTTCAATAGGCGAATAATGTTGCTCATAAGATTGATTGCAAACTGAATTGTGATAGTTGGTCCTCAAGGAAGATGAGCTAGATCTTCTCTTCTCATACTTCCTATCGTACCTACTAGGATAGCTATCTGTTGGTTTTTCTTTTTCAACAAATATAGCATTCCTTCTGTCATCTAAACTCTGTCTCCTCTGTCCTTTTCTTGTTTTATGTCGAGATATAAAAAGATCACCAGACTTGCCCCGTCCAGTGAAAGGAGCTTCAGCCCTCCACAAAAGTTTAGATGCCACCTTTCTATCGACAGAAGGGGTATAACCACGACTGCAACTTTCACTATTTTCTCTGTTTGACTTACTTGAATAGCAATTAAAATCAGATTTGACATGCTCATCCTGAAGTTTGGTGTCTTCAAAGAAGTCCCTGAAATCGGAATGTCTATTGGATCTCTTAAAATAGATATTTTCTTTTGATTCTCCAGAAAGCATATCAGAATAATCAGAACTATGAGATTGATCCCTTGCAAAACGAGAATCTCTTCTATCAAGTTTGCTCGCAACACCCTCTGAGGAACCTCCATCATGAACTTCCTTATCAGCCACCCTGTCAACCAAAAAGCAAGAGCCCCTCAAATGACTTTCACCAGGATGATCAATAGACATCAGCATGCAGTGCAATTACCAAGACAATCAGCTCAGGACTCAACCTGAGAAACACACAGGTAACCATCCTAAAAAGTGGCCTTATGCATACCTTTCAGTAGCCACACCCATGTGATTTAACTTTGAGCTGTCATCTGAAGTGGACTGATTTGATGGCGAATGTGTCATGTTTACCTGCTCAACCATATTAAATTAGAATACAGCCAGAAGATATTGCTGAACCATACAAAAAAAAAAAAAAAACATTGATGAAACATACTTGAATCACAACATCTGAATCCCTTTGTATTGGACGCCACAAATCTGCTGAAGGAACACGTTCGCACACACTGCCTTCAACATGGATTGCTCTACCTTTTGGCTAGATTTACAAAACCAAGTTAGCTCTGATAGATAAAACGTGAACATATGCTAATTCAAGACTTATTACCTTGCCAAGGCCATTTATTCCTTCAGATCCAGAATCATTTGTTACCTTGGACATTGCTTTGACAGATTTCAGTTTGTATGATTCCTGAACGCAGAGGTCATAAGATTTTGCTTACAAGAAATATGGAAAGCATCCACAAGGTTTATGCCTTACCTGCTCCAATCCTGATGTTTCAATTACAAGTGATCTAGCCCCTAACCTTAATTGTTTCTGCACAAAAAGAAGTGATATACTTCTCAATTATCAGTTGACAGCTTAGAAACTGCTACGCAAATGCTGATATGAAATAGCATGACCAAAGTACCATGCTAGACCAATATTTTCTCCAGCCTTCTTCATCCAGACTAAAATTGAAGTAGTCAGTAAGATCCACCCCTTGCTGTCTCCAAGGCTTCTGTTGAAATGCTTCAATGTCTATGTCGAAAATTGTGCTAAAGTAATATAACACGGTGTTAGGTTCAGCACTAAAGCTACGGCATCATACTTATGAGTTTTGACATGAACGCATATATACAAGCAAGCTAATTTATGCAGCTAGTAGTCAAGGACAATACAAGTTTTGCATTCATATGAGAAGGAAGCTCACCCATTTCTTGGCAAGGAAAAATTATAATCACGCTGAAACACACGTTGGTGACCTCGATCGATTTGCCCCATGATAGGTAATGGTGTTTTCTCAATAAGTCCCTTGCACTGGAGCCCACCAACCTGGAACAGTGCAGTCCAAACAAAAAATATATATAGATATGAGGTCGAATTGTCTACACAAGAAATATATGTGAACCAATAGTGCTGCGACTTGCATAGTTGCATAGTCGGATGGAAACCACAGTATGCATTCATCCAAATTGTTTTGTTCAGGAATGCATACATCATCATTAAGTAAACAACTGCAACACAGCAGCTTCGACCTACATGTATCAGCACAGAGGAAATTGGAATAGAGAGTCAATCGACATCATCATTAAGTAAACAAGCTCCCAAGAAGTTTGATAATGATTGGCAGGAACCCACATAACAAATGCAATGTGCCACAGCACCGGAGTATCTGACTTCTACAGCCTCCCCTGAATGAACTGCAACTACAATACTCCAATTTCGCACTACAAGACCAATAAGAATCTCAATCAAACCAATTGTTCAGCGAATTCAATAATCATACCGTTGCCCAGCCGCCATCGTTAACTGATGAACCCTTCACACAGTTGCCCGTATCATCTCCCTCCTCATCCTCAGCTACGCATCCCTCGCCGCAATTTGGATTTTTTCCTAAATTTTCTCCACAGGGGCCGGCGGCGGCAGTGGCGCGCTGGTGTCCTCGTTCAGCACGATACGGAGGCCATCATCGCTCTCCTCGTCGCTGCTGCTGTAGCCCTCGGTCCCGTCGCCCAAATCAACCGCCTCGTTCGCGTCAGGCTCTGGGACCTCCCCTCGCCGTCGGTGACCGGGTCCGAATCCCTCGCGTTTGAGCCGCCACTCTCCCCTGCGGCGGCGAGCGCGGCGGCGACCTGCTCGTCAAGGTCCGCGTAAAGGTCCTCGACGTCGTCGACATTGTTGTCGTTGGCGGATACCGCGACGGCGGCGGCCGCGTCCAATGGGTCAGCCATGGGGTGGCGCAGCAGCAGAGGGGGCACGGATGAGGTATGGAGTACTAGCTGCTAAGCCATTGGTGGCGCGCCGACGAAGGTCGCGCAAAAACCTTGGACCGACGCGGCTTAAAGCCTAACTAAGGGTACCCAAAGCCTAAACCCTAGAACTTGCGGAGGCATCCAGGGCCAGGCAAGTGGGCGCGCAGATTGGCGATGGCGATGGAGTGATGGATGGAGTGGGGGCCTTCCTCAAACTTCTCAAGGGTGACGGGCCGCATTCACTCGGATATTTTGGGCTCGGGTAAATGCTACAGCATTCTGCAGATTTTTCCTGAAATTGAATGGATGAAAGCGTGACCCCGATTAAAATCTTAGGCCTGATCTAAACCCTAAACCAGCGTTAGTTTGCTTGTTTGTTACTTCAATTTAGTTGCTTGTTTGTTAATTACAAATTATTGCTTGTTTGTTACTTCAATTTAGTTGCTTGTTTGTTAATTATAAATTATAAATTGTTCTTCGCTCCTTAAGTCATTCTACGGGCAGCGGAAAGATCTTTCAACAAATCGGCGTTATTCTAGGTAAAAGTTTACTTCAGCATTTGAAACAAATTTAGATATACATATATTGTACAACCAATGAAACAACCATCACAATCATGTGCACACGTCGAATCTAGAATGATATCAAGGGGGCGCAGTAAGCCAATAACCCAGAGTTGATGTACAGCATTTACAGAAATTGCTTCCTACAACAAAAATCGGCAGCCTGTAATTCTGTATTGTTTTCAATATGTCGTATACTAGATCACAACAACCCGGTTCAAAACTGCAATGCAGCAATCTGTCAACTTTGGAGGTACAATGGTGAAACAGACCAAACAGTGTTGCTTGCTGCTTCCCCTAACTCAATTCCAATCAATGGCGTTCTTCAGCAAACTGGATCTGTTCAAGTGGTGTAAACTGGGCAGTGCTCCTGTTCCTAGAAAACCGGTAGCCCACAAAGATGGACGTGCAGATGGCTACCACTGAAAGAAGTAGAGCAAAAGGCAGTTGCAGCATCCCAAGAGCGATTGGGAGCTGGACGGTAATATGCAGCTTCGGATGAAGGTTGTATATCCAAAACCAACCAGTTGCAGCTGGCTGAGTAATGATCGGAATTGCTCCATGCTTTGCCATCGGTTGGGTACCAAAAGGCTACAGCCATATTGCTGGGATGTCCTATTGTGAACTGTGCATCCTGCATCGCCAAAGGAGCATTTGGTTACGGTACAAACAGTAATCAAACATAAAACTTCAAGCAGGTTAAATTGATATAGAAGGTATCATGTCAGTCAGTTCACATTTTTGAAATAGGCACATATACACATCGGCCCATCATAAGTACAGATGAGGTGGATTTGTCAAATCACTCTCTAGGCACAAGATGCATTAACTAACCGAAACATGATAGTGTGGGCACTCATACTGCAGTATCTTGAATGTAACATATTAGTGGATACCTGCTGAAATTGATCCATTGTTCTTAAGGGTCTTGAAAACTCAAAATAATATGTGCCCTTCTCATCTTGTTTTCCATAAGGATTATCATCATCAACAAAGCCTGGAAGAAGATTTCAAATAACCATTAGATAATAAATTTGAACTTGCATGTATTTGCCATTTGGTCAACATTCAATTAAGGTATATTGATGACTAACCAAGTTACATTGTCAAGAGCTTATGTTTCCATATTGTTGCAGTGGATGTCCATTGCTTGTTTTAAAAATATATTTGCAGATGGAGAAAAGGGACACTAACTCACTAAGAAGACTAAAGCATGCGAACTCAAGTTGTCAACTCTCAGAAGATGATCT
This sequence comes from Hyparrhenia diplandra, assembly GCA_015847255.1. Classification (NCBI taxonomy): domain Eukaryota; kingdom Viridiplantae; phylum Streptophyta; class Magnoliopsida; order Poales; family Poaceae; genus Hyparrhenia; species Hyparrhenia diplandra. Next base: position 96,826 of record JADLZK010002472.1, read on the forward strand.
CCATATGTTATGTTTTTTGGAATTCATAACCAAACCAAGAATGAAGTAAAGATAAAAGAGAATTGAGTCTGATGGTATGCCTGAATGGACGGTCAATGAACTGTGCCACCAAGCCCCATGCCAATCATTCTGAGCATTTGAATTGTTCTCTGAAACAAGTTTTGTCCCAAACAAAGTTCAATAGAAAAGGTTAGTAGGACAAAAACCAAACATATAACCCATACATGATGATTTCTGAATTTTATAAGCATGTTTACCTTTAGGGCCCACTCCATCAAGGTATCGGCAATGTGGATTCCATGCATAGACATCAACAAGGTGACCAAATCTAAATAAATAAATACTCTAACCATAAGTTTCTACTCATAAAATACATAAGTACATGACCATCATACAGCAAAGTAGAACATGATTACCTGTCGTTTCCATTCCCAGCTGCATTGTCTATGTGATTGCCACCATAAAGTCGTCCAGGAATAGCATTTCCAATTGAAAAGTGCATAATGTCAACCTCATGACCTCTACAACTTTTACTTGTGCATGAACCTGGCATATCTTTGCATCCTCCCATCTAAAAAGGCCAAAACAGTATAATGTTCAGCATACATTACAAAAGACATTGTCCAGAAATACAAAAAAAGAGCTATTATACATAATGATAAAAAAGCTCAATGCATGCATGAAATTACACTTGTAATGGTTCATAGCTGGAAGAAACCCAAACTTACATTGTCAAATGTGGCTCTCTCTCCAACTTGGAACATCAGAGCAACAGAAGGGCATTTGTTACTTTCCCTGTGTTGATGAACAGGTGAACCAAAAGCACAGGTTACTGGATACAGAGCTATATATGTTTAAATTAATGGTGGAAGGCTAAAATCCACTTTGAGAATGAAAATCGTTCTCATAAGGCACTATGAATCAAATCAAACCAGCAACATGCCTTAAAGAAGACCAAGGCAACAGGTGGGGAGTTTGCCATGCCAAGGCATACTTAATCCAGTTAAAAACATCATCAGGCCTTAAAGAAGACCAACACAATAAGAAAAGCTGTTATGATACTAGTACTATTTAACAGAACAATCGAGGAACCATGTATAAATCTATAGGCCTCCCATCAACTGACAATGTCAAAGTTAAAGGACAAACAGATCGTGATGGATTTGTGCATCAAAACAATATAGGAGTAGCTGATTGGTTGTCCAACGTCTCTGAACTGAATTAAATAGTGGCCATAAAGAGCACTACAACCCCCCACTATCGTTCTATCCGCACTGTTGCAGATGTAGTGACACAGAAAGAAGGCGAAAGTACCCTTTAGTGTAAGCGTAAGCCCCATCAACCTGAAGCAAGAAGAAGACGTTGACACCATCATGCACAGCCTGCACAGCCAACTTCCGAAGTTAATAAAGCCCCACTTCGGAGACATCAATGTTTCAAAGTATTAGTAGAAAGCTGAACTCGGTCATCTAGCTTAGCTATTCCAGATAAATCTAGGGTAAATCTAATATTTTGCTTCTCCAAACAGCAAAATGCTAAAAAGTCCATGATTCGGCTTATCAAGCCCCATTTCAACAGCACAGTCAGTTCTGAATCTAATTGAGATCAGCCTAACATCTCGTGATCCACGTGTTTCGCTATGGGGAGAGGAAGAGGAAGAGAAGACGACGAAGAAGAGAGCCTGGAAGAGACGAACCTTTACGGCGACCTTGCCGCCGGAGTAGGCCTTATCTTCGTCTGGATCGAGCGCCGGCAGCAGCGCGAACTCCGAGGCCTCGACGCTGTCCCAGTCGTCGCTGTGCCCGTCGACGGTCACCTCCCCGGGGCGGAACTCCGCGAGCACGTGCCCGCTGCCTCCGGCGCAGGTGTGCGCCTCGCCATGGTGCTCGTGCGCTGTGCTGGCGCCCGCGAGGGCCGCCGCGGCGAACAGGATGATGAGTAGCCTCATCAAGCAGGGGACGAGCAGATCGAGGCTTCCTGGTCGACTGTGAGGCTCCTTCCGTGGTCGGGACAGCAAGATCCTCGATAGGTCGAGATTGGTCAAGTCAGCCTAGCCCACGCAGCGGCAGCGGCGCCGCCGGCCTGGTTGGGGCTGAATTTTCAGCCCGTGAACAGCAGGAGTTGACGGGAGTGCCCCTTTGGCCCTGTGCCCCACCTAGCATTCAGCTTTTGACAGCCACGTGGAACTCAGGATTGAACTCTTCTTGAAACAATTACCCCAAAAAAATGTGTTCTAGCAGTTGTCCTTGTCCACACCGTCAGCGGTGTTGAAAAAAAAAAAATATATACTCAGAGTGTCGACAGGTTGATATTCTGCTTGATTTCAGCCAATTTAGTATTACGTGAGAGAATAAAATCAAAACAATTTCGAAACGAACAACAAGCAATTGAATTAGAAGTCATCATTAGCCATAATACTATTGAAGCAGCAGGCAGTAACACTATGGCTGATGAAGAAAACTCACACCGTGGTTATCGGTCATGAAGTGGCTTGGCTATATATTTGATCAAGATATGTGATCAAAAGAGATGGATTTTCAATCAATGTTTAATGTTGGTTCATGATATGATGTGGCTTTAGGATATCTCGATAGGATGAATTTAATTAGTAAGAAAAAGGCTTAAAGATACATACTAAGTGAAGGTGAAGGGCAAGGAACAACTTGGCGATCGAGATAGTATGGCTAGGGTGAAGAGATTACATGCATTGATTCGCGGTACTAATTAAGTTATGAGGATTCATATTATTTGGAGGATCTAATCATTTGTTGGATCATATGTAAAAAGTGACTTGACGCCACAGATGGAACTCTCATGTGTTGAAATGATTCAAGTCACAAACTTAAAGTTGTTTTGCTCAAAGGATTGAGACAAAGATGGACGTATGGTTGCAATCTTTATGAAAGAGATATTGAGAAGGTATGGCATATGAGGACATTAAAGATTCAAGTGGTTAAAATATATGTATTTTTTATTTTCAATATAGTTATGTCGTACTATCAAGGGGAGATGCACACGAATAGTTAGACAAGTCTCAAGTGCTCAAACTAACTAAGCTCACCTCAATTTTTTGTTATATATTTGCTTTCCACTCCATCTATAGGATTGTATGTGTTTGTGACTTGTGAGTGTAGGTACTTTATAGACGCACTACTCGATGTCTCAAAGCACACTACAAGTTTGGTTTGAGCTACAACTTTAAGCATACTTATTATTTGGGCTTCTCTATATGTTGTGCTGAGGTTTCGTGTCTTTATGCTTTTTTTGTGTTTGAGCGAGAAAGTTTTGCACTTAGCTAATTTGTTGTTAAAATTTTAGAAACATCTATTCACCCTCTATAGGTGACATCAAGGTTTCTTTAGGAGCGATGATCCTTGTGGGCTTCAACATGGGTTTAGATAACATGCAAGTCACCAAACCATAGGGATATATCTTTGTTTCATCCTCTTGTTGGTTTGCTCTCTCTACACTTGTGTTTTGCTTCGATTTCTTCAATTAATAGTGCACATTTTTTTTTCGCAAGATCATAGCTTCGTGTAGTACTTATTAGGGCCATCTTTTTTTTTTTTTTTTTTGAAATCACTTATTAGGGCCATCTTGTTGTCTAGTTTGTTTACCTAATGGTGTGCCTCGTAGAGATTTTTAATTAAATTTTCCTGTTCTCAAAAAAAAAAAAAAAAAGATTGTCCCCTTATAACTATCTATAGATCCCTTTCAACACCTTTGTTGGCAAGTGCGGCCACAACCAATGCGTATTTCTTAGCTCAAGAATCATTCATGTTCATGTTTGGACAAACTACTAGTTGTGTCGGATGGATTCCTTCGAACGGTCTTTGATTGACTAGGATACGCATGGATAACCGATGGAACAAATGAACTCTCCATCTGAAATGTGAACACGATAGTGCTAGACTTTTTTTAGGGTTCTAACTTATCATATATTTTAGTTTTTTTGCGAGAAGTAGCTTACAAATGGTACCAAAAATACCTTTTGTCCCTAGAAAAGGTATATCATCAATTTCCTTTTTCTGATATGTGCAAAAGTTACTATACACTAGTACTCAAGATGAAATGGAGTAGCTTAACTAGTATTAATCTGATAGTCATACAGGAGTATGTGAGAGTTAATCTCTCAAGATGAATGATGTGATTCCTCGATTCTCGACGATAATTAACCGTGCTTGAGATCTCGATTATAACTGTCTCATCAACCGATTATTATGGTAACAGGCAAGGAAGTGAGGAAACGTGCCCCATACCGATGTCTAATCGATTGAGCATCCAAATATCCAATGCAAACGGATCAATAGCCGACCTCACCTTGTCTAGAGCCCATGGGGCCGTAGGGCAACTATCTCATACTGTAATTAGCGATAATGAAGTTTGGTGAAAACGTGCAGTGTCCAAGCCATGCAAAGCGGGCCCAGCTAAGAAATATCAGAAGATACCAACACACGGTAAGCGACGTGCTTGGGTTGTCCTTGTGCATGCACGGTACACGACAAGCGCCCGCCGGACGGGTAGGCCAGCACGCTACGTTGCAGTTGCAGCAACAAACAGTGCACGCACGGTACACGACACGCGCCCGCTGGACGGGCAGGCCAGCACGCTATACGTTGCAGTTGCAGCAACAAACAGCCTTTTTCGCACGCATCCTTCGTCTCCGGCCGGCGTTCGCGATCGCGCCGCACGGGCGAGGCCAGCGGCCGAGACTGCGGCAGCGCGCCGGAAAACGAGGCCGCGCGTCGTGGTGGCCCGGCTGAAGAGGCCGTCCGGCTCGTGCTGCGTCATGCATGTACTGTAGGCAGTGCCGGCTCAACCGCCGTATATTCTCGTCGCAAAGGGGAGCCGGCAGTGCCACGCCCGCCACGTACGGCCGGGCGTCGACAGCGAAGGTGCCACATGGGCCGCGGCGCGGCGATTGGCCCGGCCGCGCGTCCGCACGTGGGCGTGCGAACGCCGGGGCCCGTGGGGGAGGAGCCGTCACGTCGCGCAAGGCCGGATCGGACGTACTACACACACGAGGAGGACGGGCGGTGGTTGGCTGGTTGCCGCGCGGCCTCGGGGCGTTGTCGCCGTCGCCGCGGCGGGCGCTTTCGTCCGTCCTGCCCCGCCCCGCCCGCTCTCCGCACTCTCTTTCGGTCTTTTCCCAAAGTAAAAACAAATCCGGTGCGGCTGCGGCCTGTGGGTACTTGGCCAATGAATGCGCAATGGTTATCCAGTTTGCGAAACCGACTATAGCTCTCCTGGGCGCTCTGGTTTGGAAATTTTGGAATTTAACGGTGGTAGTGCTGGTTACGTCGACCGGCTTGCGACTGGCAAATGCAGATTTCAGGACAGCGTGACATTTTTCAGCAATCTCGCAGAGAGACCACTCAGACGTTTCATTTTGCTGGCAACCGAATGCGGCAGCGCTCTGGCTGCCGAGCAGTTTGTTGATCGATTCCTTGTGTTTGTCTTTCTGATCCTGAGGATGAGACAGACAATTGCATATTGGCATATGGTGCCTGATACAGAGCCCATGACAACTGGATAGAGAAAAGGATAAGAATCCAAATATCACGTGGTTCCTAAAGAATGGTCCAAGGGTCAAGGGTGTGGATATGAATCATATGATGTAGTAGAATTTTTGGCTAATGAGTGTAAACTCCGGGCAACTTTGTACTAGTCCGCTTCCGCTTGAGCCTAATATGTTGCCTTTATCCATTGTTTGTGTAATTATACTAATTAATTAACGATCATATCACCTGAAAGGAGACTGGAGACGAGAGCTAGAGACTGCAGTGGTCTTTGTCTTTTTTCTTCACTTCATGTCAGTTCCATAGCTCATGGACTCAATTTCCAAACTTGATTTTGTAACAGTTTTTTTTAGTGAACAAGCACGAGGTTTGTGCCCATTCTATGATATAGAAGAGAGTTCCCCTTAATAAAAGAGGCACGAAAAAGCTATACCCTCGTGCCCTTGTTCATCACTTCGTCGCGTGTAGTATCATTGGTGCCATTTGATTGACATTCTCAAGTCCATATGCCTGTAGAATAGGAAACGGATAAATTTAAAAAAAAAATGCAAACACAGTCAAATTAGTTGTGGTAAGACAGTTGGCTAACCACCGGTTGAAGACTTAGCTAAAAAAAATTAGCCCACCTATTGCACTTTTGTTCGGATGCAGATGCATTAGACCTAACTTAAACGTTCAAGTATATCATTGGTATTGACATTTTGCCTGTATATAGGAAACATTTTCTTTATGCGGTTATTGAACTTTTGTTTGGATGCACTAGCACTTTGGAGTAACTATATTTTTTTTATATTTTTAGCCGGTTAGCAATGAACTTTTGTATCAAACAAATCTTAATTTACAACAATCAACCAAACAAGACCGCAAAAGTTCTCATGCCTAGTTAGCCAGTGTTAGAATTAGAATGTACTAGAAATCTACCCTTTAATTAATCATATGAGAGCATGTTATGTTTTAGAGCAGGGCGCAATTTAAAACTACTCCCTCTAATCCTAAGTCATTTTGCAATAAATAAATATTTAGAAAATCTTTGATTATTAGCAATATGTGTAGAGATATATAAATAAAAAGTGTTATAATTATAGAAGCATTTTTCATGACAAAACTAGCAATGCCAAAATATATATAACAGTTTAGACATCAATTGTCAATATTATATACTTATAAATTATAGCAAATGTGAATGGATATATACAGTAGAGTCTTGTTTGGATGTATATGTATTTATTTTAATCCATATGTCATGAAGTAGATTGAAATGTAATTAAATTAAATTTCATCATAATCCATTTAACACATTTGAATTGAAGCGGATACGAATGCATCAAACAATTCAAGGACGGAGGAGACTGGTCATTTGATCGTGTATGGAAAAGGAAAAAGGAGGAGGGGAGAAAAGACGGTTCTCAAGCACTTAACTAAAAGCTGCAAAGGTGAAAGTATCCGCATCCACATCAGCTTTCAGCTGGGAGTTCGTCGTCGTCCCCAGCGGGAGCGCACGCAATCCATTCCAAACCTGAGCCCCTGCGGCCCGCTTCGATCCCCCGGTCAGTGCCATCCCTATCCCAGCCATGCCGTCGTCATCGGCGCATCGCCGCCTTGCGCGCCATATCCTTGGCTCCACGCCCCCACTTTTTATTTTATCCTCGTGAAATCAATAAGCTCAGTGAGGAGCGGTGAAGCGAAGCGAAGCAAAGCTATCGGACCAACGACGAACCCCAGTGGAGGGGCGAGCAAGCCGACGAGGCGACTGACGAGCGCAAGACCGGACGGGGCCGCCTAATCCAGAGAGAGTCCCAGGCCTTTTTTTTTCAGCCGCCATGGCGTCGGGCAGCCGAGCCACGCCCACGCGCTCCCCTCCTCCGCGCGACCCGGGGCGCCGCGTCACGCGCACCACCACCACCACTCGCAGTCGTCGGGCGGGAGCACGTCCCGCGCGGGCGGGGGGGGGAGAGGAGGAGGTGCGGGGGCGGAGGCGCCGCGGCCACGGCCACGGCAACGGCCACGGAGTCGGTCTCCAAGGCCGTGGCGCAGTACACCCTAGACGCGCGGCTCCACGCGGTGTTCGAGCAATCGGGCGCGTCGGGCCGCAGCTTCGACTACTCCCAGTCGCTGCGCGCGCCGCCCACGCCGTCCTCCGAGCAGCAGATCGCCGCCTACCTCTCCCGCATCCAGCGGGGTGGCCACATCCAGCCCTTCGGCTGCACGCTCGCCGTCGCCGACGACTCCTCCTTCCGCCTCCTCGCCTTCTCCGAGAACGCCGCCGACCTGCTCGACCTGTCGCCGCACCACTCCGTTCCCTCGCTCGACTACGCGGCGCCGCCCCCCGTTTCCCTGGGTGCCGACGCGCGCCTCCTCTTCTCCCCCTCGTCCGCGGTCCTCCTGGAGCGCGCCTTCGCCGCGCGCGAGATCTCGCTGCTCAACCCGCTATGGATCCACTCCAGGGTCTCCTCCAAGCCGTTCTACGCCATCCTCCACCGCATCGACGTCGGCGTCGTCATCGACCTCGAGCCCGCCCGCACCGAGGACCCCGCTCTCTCCATCGCCGGTGCAGTCCAGTCCCAGAAACTCGCGGTCCGCGCCATCTCCCGTCTCCAGGCGCTGCCCGGCGGGGACGTCAAGCTCCTCTGCGACACAGTCGTGGAGCATGTTCGCGAGCTCACGGGGTACGACCGTGTCATGGTGTACAGGTTCCATGAAGATGAGCATGGGGAAGTTGTCGCCGAGCCGGCGCGATAACCTTGAGCCTTACCTCGGATTGCATTATCCCGCCACAGATATCCCCCAGGCGTCGCGGTTCCTGTTCCGGCAGAACCGCGTGCGAATGATCGCTGATTGCCATGCCATCCCGGTGAGAGTCATACAAGATCCTGGGCTGTCTCAGCCGCTGTGTTTGGTAGGCTCCACGCTGCGCGCTCCACACGGGTGCCATGCGCAGTACATGGCGAACATGGGGTCAATTGCGTCGCTTGTTATGGCAGTCATCATTAGCAGTGGTGGTGACGACGAGCAGACAGGTCGGGGTGGCGTCTCCTCGGCAATGAAGTTGTGGGGGTTAGTGGTGTGCCACCATACATCACCACGGTGTATCCCTTTTCCATTGAGGTATGCTTGCGAGTTTCTCATGCAGGCATTTGGGCTGCAGCTCAACATGGAATTGCAGCTTGCTCACCAGCTATCAGAGAAGCACATTTTGCGAACTCAGACGCTATTGTGTGACATGCTACTGCGAGATTCACCAACTGGCATCGTCACGCAGAGCCCTAGCATCATGGACCTTGTGAAGTGTGATGGGGCTGCACTGTATTATCATGGGAAGTACTATCCATTGGGTGTCACTCCCACCGAGTCTCAGATTAAGGATATCATCGAAAGTGGTTGACAGTGTGTCATGGGGACTCAACAGGGCTCAGCACAGATAACCTGGCTGATGCAGGCTACCTTGGTGCTGCTGTATTAGGGGATGCTGTGTGTGGAATGGCAGTGGCTTATATTACACCGAGTGATTACTTGTTTTGGTTTCGGTCACACACAGCTAAAGAGATCAAATGGGGTGGCGCAAAGCATCACCCTGAGGATAAGGATGATGGTCAGAGGATGCACCCACGGTCATCATTCAAGGCATTTCTTGAAGTGGTTAAAAGCAGAAGCCTACCATGGGAGAATGCAGAAATGGATGCAATACATTCCTTACAGCTCATATTGCGTGACTCCTTCAGAGATGCTGCAGAGGGCACTAGCAACTCAAAAGCCATTGTCAATGGACAAGCTCAGCTTGGGGAGCTAGAATTGCGGGGATAAATGAGCTTAGCTCCGTTGCAAGAGAGATGGTTCGGTTGATAGAGACAGCAACAGTACCCATATTTGCAGTAGATACTGATGGATGTATAAATGGTTGGAATGCAAAAGATTGCCGAGTTGACAGGCCTTTCAGTTGAGGAGGCAATGGGAAAATCTTTGGTAAATGATCTTATCTTCAAGGAATCTGAGGAGATAGTCGAAAAGCTACTCTCTCGCGAGCTTTAAGAGGTATTCCATTTTTGTTTCTTATATGGATGCTATTGCTTTTTTTATATTATGTTTTGTGAGAATTGCGGAGTGCTGTTGAAGAAAAGATTATCTGTTCTTGGTTGTATCTCTTAAGGTATAACATAACAGATGTGTATGGACATGATGTATACATCTCTATTAGACCAAATATTGAAATGTGTGGTATATATACTCCTGGAAAATAGATATTTAAAGGAGCTTAAGCCTAGCTCAATTGGTCGACGGTGTGGATGTACCGTGTACGACTAGACCCAGATCCCCCAAGTTCAAGTCCTTGTCGAGGCGAATTTATGCATTTTTCTTCTTAATTAGAAAGCTCTCCTATGTTGGTCAAGGTTTTTAATAGATATACTCAGTTTCTTAGGCGCACAAATATAAGAAAATGGGGACCAACTACCATCAAATTTACTCAACCATTACCTGGTGCTTATAACTAGCAGATAGGAATGTTCATATGTGAAAAGTAAGGATTAGGATTATTTTAATCTACTCATAGGAGTACATTGTTTCTCGCCCAGGCTGTTATGAACTATTTTAATCTACTTCCCAATGCATGTAGCTACACTATTTTAGCTTTGATGGATGTGCGATTGGAGAGTGCTAATTTGTGAAGTTGCTTTCCATACAGGTGAGGAAGACAAAAATGTGGAGATAAAGCTGAAGACATTTGGGTCAGAGCAATCTAAGGGAGGAATATTTGTTATTGTCAATGCTTGTTCCAGTAGAGATTACACACAAAATATTGTTGGTGTTTGTTTTGTTGGACAAGATGTCACAGGACAGAAGGTGGTCATGGATAAATTTGTCAACATTCAAGGGGACTACAAAGCTATTGTACACAATCCTAATCCTCTGATACCCCCAATTTTTGCATCAGATGAGAACACTTCTTGTTCCGAATGGAATACAGCCATGGAAAAACTTACAGGATGGTCGAGAGGTGAAGTTGTTGGTAAGTTTCTTATTGGAGAGGTATTTGGAAATTGTTGTCGACTAAAGGGCCCAGATGCATTGACAAAGTTCATGGTTGTCATTCACAATGCTATAGGAGGGCAGGATTGTGAGAAGTTCCCTTTTTCATTTTTCGACAAGAATGGAAAGTATGTGCAGGCCTTATTGACCGCCAACACAAGGAGCAAAATGGATGGTAAATCCATTGGAGCCTTTTGTTTCTTGCAGATTGCAAGCGCTGAAATACAGCAAGCCTTTGAGATTCAGAGACAACAAGAAAAGAAGTGTTATGCAAGGATGAAAGAATTGGCTTATATTTGCCAGGAGATAAAGAATCCTCTTAGTGGCATCCGATTTACCAACTCTCTGTTGCAGATGACTGATTTAAATGATGATCAGAGGCAGTTCCTTGAAACTTGCTCTGCTTGTGAGAAACAGATGTCCAAGATTGTTAAGGACGCCAGTCTCCAAAGTATTGAGGACGGGTCAGCATTCTAAGCTTACCCCTTCTGCTCACCCATTCTCTAATATTTGCATTGAATATTTACATTTGATCATTCATATTCGTTTAAACAGTTCATCAGTCACTAAACTATAACAGTTATTTGTACTGCCTTTGCAGTTCTTTAAACAAATTTTCCCTTGCACCTAAGTTATTGCCAACATTAGATGAAGATCCTTATTTTTTATACTACCCTTTAAGACACCTTTGTTATTATCACTTATGGCACTTGTGTGGACTTCTTCTCTTGCTTGGAAAATATCTGAAACTGTGTAAGATCAGCAACATTTGCCAATATATATTGTAGCTATATGTTGCAAATATGAAGGCAGGCCAGATTGCTGTAGTTCAAAAGATGCATTGGTGTTTTAGAAGCTTCAGCATATCCTACTGTAGCACCGTGCTTAAAAAGACTCCTATGGGTTTGGAAACCTCTCCTTTTTTATTTGAATCAAAGTACCCTACCATCTTACTGTACAGTGACTGGCATGCGTCTGGCTGATTATGTACATTGTTATGGTTGTAACTATCAAATGGTTGACGATATGGCTACTAAAACCAGGCCAAGCCAGAGTTTGATGGTTTTCACAGTTTCCAGTGGAACTTGGTGAATCTGGTGTCTTTTTCTCTCTTTTTTTTTTTCAAAGATAGCGTGAATATCGTAAGTACATACAATAATTGCTGTATATACTGAATATGTCAAATTATGTTAAAAAAGCCAACTTCTGTAAAAAAAAAAAAAAAAAAAAGTGTGTAGTGGGGGTTTTCTGCTTACCAATGTTAGCATATTGATTACTACCAGGATTGTGAAACTTTGTGCTTCAATATCATGGATTTTTGTTAGAATTAAAGGAATAGCCTTGTGAACTGATAACCTTACCACATTTTAGGGGATGTCATCAAAGTTTCAGCAGCTTTGTCTAACATGCCTCTGCCTGTAGTTTTGTTTGAGGAGCTTCATAAATTATTTGTAGGCTCTGTATTTCATTTTCTTGCAAGGAAACTCAATCCGTTCCTGGTTGATTTTTTATACACTTCATCAGGTCCATCTGTCTTGTTATCGATAATGAATTCCCCAGAAAGTGACTAACTTAAGGCATGTTCAAATAATTGTTTCTCATTTGGCAAAGTCTAAACACAAACTTATGAAGATATCACTTGTAATAGCTACTTACACAATCTTATATTACTAGGAGGATTCCCGCGTGTTGCGGCGGTTATGAGGAGTAATATAAATGAATTAGAATGTTAACCACTAAGGATTAGGAGATGAATGTCTCGCACATTGCTACGGGATTTGCATCACGTGGAGAAGGTGAAGTGCAAGGGAGACACATAATGGCTTTGCTTGATGTGGCTTCATAAGATGGCAGTGGGACAGTAGTGGGGCCTGATGGATGATGTGGCGCAAAGGCGGTGCTAGAGAATTAGGCTAGTGGGGTTTATCTTTAGAAGAGATTACTGTCACATTATTTTCTTGACCTAATTTTCATTTAGGTTCATTGGTTCAGTGTTTAGACTGTAGACTGTAGCATTTTCTCACTTCTTGACCTAACTTAAGTTTGAATGCTGCTGTTATTTCCGCAATTGATTAACTGGAAATTTGTTGATTTGTTTATCTTTATGTGACAGCTCTTTGGTGCTTCAGAAAAGTGAGTTTTCTCTTGGAGACGTTATGAATGCTGTTGTCAGCCAAGCAATGTTATTGTTGAGGGAGAAGGATTTACAACTTATTCGGGATATCCCTGATGAAATCAAGGATGCATCAGCATATGGTGATCAATTTAGAATTCAACAAGTTTTGGCTGACTTCTTGCTAAGCATGGTGCGGTCTGCTCCATCCGAGAATGGCTGGGTAGAAATACAAGTCAGACCAAATGTAAAACAAAATTCTGACGGAACAGATACAGAGCTTTTCATCTTCAGGTTAGCTTTTCGTCTTCAATTTAGAATCCTGACGGATCAGATTTTCAGACTAAAAACTGTGAACCAAACAGCATCTAAGTTGTATAGGGTGCCCTAGATCACATATAGTTTGCACTGAACTGAAGAACGAGAATTGCTTTGCCAGTTGCGTATCTAGAAACATATGCTAGGAGGGGCTTCTCTTTATTTTTCCACATTTAGCCTCTCCTTTTAAGCTTCAGTGACTACAAACTAAACTTGTAGTGGGGGCTTAGGAGGGACTCCATACATCTGGCGGCGGTAGTGGGAGCTCTAGCCCCGGCTGACCTGGTTCTAGATCCACCCCTGGGCTTTGCTGAGGTATCATCACCCAGTGACTGGGTAAGAGGATTGTTTCCTCGAACTACGCAGGAGAGCTGCGTTTCTTTTCATTAAGAAGGAAAGAAGATACGAAATGGATGGAAGTAAGAAACCCCATCCCAGGCGCCCCCATAGGGTTAATCCAAGACAACACTATATAAAATAAACTAGGAAAACCCGACCAGCAGCCTCAAACAAGGACCTAGGGATCCAGGACCAGTGACCTAGCAAGGAAGTCATGCAAACCTGAGGCTTCCGCCATACACTACAGATTACTCTCATTGGCCACAGATTGAAGCAGCACCTCTATGCGAGGCCTAACACCTTGAAAAACACGAGCGTTTCGGTGCTTCCATAATTCCCAAGCAACTGGGATGCTCAGACTATTGAGGGTTTAAGAGGATTGGGCTCAAATCTCTAGTATTTTGTACAATTTTAAACTACTCCCTCCATTCCATAAGATGTTTTGGCTTTTCTAGACTCACAGTTTTTGCTATGCACTTAGATAGCAAACACAATTGTATCTAGGCAATCTAGGCAAACACAATCCTTATGTCTATACCAAAACTGCTGCCTGCCATAGAATGCTTGTGAGAGAAACTGAGAATCGATGTCTGTACCAAAAACCTTACTGATTGAAGTTCAAAACTGTCCTATAAAATGGTGCAATGGAATGTAAATCTGTAACCATCTAGATTTTTAGATGAATTTTACTATTTAAGTGTCTTGGCTTAAATTGAGCGAAAATGATTGTCTTTTCTGGAACTCATATTATTCCAACAACCTACATTTTTACATTGTGCATTAGGTGATTCTGGAGAATCAGCTTCCAAATGTTAATGACAATGAAAACTCAATGCCTCTATTGGGACTTGAGAGTACCAATAAATGGAGGAACTAAGTGATTTCCTTTTGATGTCTTTGTCTGTAGGTTTGCCTGCCCTGGTGAGGGCCTCCCGGTGACATTGTCCAGGATATGTTCAGCAATTCCCAATGGTCAACCCAAGAAGGCATAGGACTAAGCACTTGCCGGAAGATCCTCCAATTGATGGGTGGCAATGTCCAATATATCAGGGAGTCAGAGCGGAGTTTCTTCCTAATCGTCCTTGAGCTACCCCAGCCTTGTCCAGCAGCTGGTAGAGAAATCAGCTGATATGTTAAGATCCATGCTGACCCCACCTAACTTCTCGGTCGATTAGGTAACTTAGCTCCCCTGATAAGAGGGTGCCTAATTTACAAGAAACCTGGAAACAAATCAAAACTGCCATGGCAATTCAATGATTGAGTGTTGTTGAGGAGGCTGTTTTCGGTGAGCTGCTGTAAGTTTGGGTATCCATGCTGTGGTTTCAAGATCGGAGTCAGCTGCTGTAAGTTTGGGTATCCATGCTGTGGTTTCAAGATCAGAGTCCATGGCGGACAGTTATGTACACATGCGGCAAATGTGGCTCTTAGCGTAGGTTCATGACCAGTTCCATGTAGTACATATAGCGTATATAGCCTGTTCTGTACTGTACTATGCATAAGGAGTTGTTTCAGCTCCCACGGTTGTATTTTGCAGGCCTTTCCAGGTCTACTGCACCCTAATCAAGAATTGGTTCCTCTGGAATTTCGGCATTCTTTTCTTTAAAGAAAGAAAAACGTTCGTTTGAAAATCGGTGTTCAATGTGTTGTGGAACCCCTGTTTGAATAGGTTAATACCCGTTGCTTTGTGTAATTTGCAGGCAGCGAAAGGCGCGGTCTCCTGGCTGTGCATCATATATAGGCCTGTGTAACACCTGTCAACATAGTCATACACAATGGCTAAACATGTAAGATTATGTGAAGGAAGCCATATAATCCTGAGCGAGAGCATAGAAGGGAGATAGGATATTGAATCAAGACTTGGACGACGGAGAGAGGTTCCCGCTCTCGGGGACCATCGTGATCAGGGGCGGGCGGTGGCGCGGCGTCAAAGGACAAGGATAGATAGTTTATGGGTGCTAATGTACTCAAGTTTCCTGTTGTGTGTAAACCGGATCTTATATTAACTCTTATAGCCCTTTTATAACACATTATATATATACTTACTCTAATTCAAGATTAGCTATTTTGGTGACTTGAACTTTATATAACGGAATTCACAACAAAACATGGACCGAATGGAGTAATTGTCCGTTCATCATCATGCAACTATGCAAGGGTATGCGCTATGCGGCAGTTGCATGTGAGATTAAATGCTCCTGCGTGTATAGGGCACACGGTGCGCCTTTTTCCTCTTTGTGCAGCTCATGCCTCGCTGCTTCCATGCATCCGGTAGCAGTTGGCGCATGATGCAGGTCACCTTTCCACTTGGCGCTGATCGTGGTCTTCGTTTTAGCACTGTTGATGGTGGTGGTGGTGCGTGCGTTCGCAAATCTGTGGCTATGCATGTTTGGATCAGGCATTCAGGGCAGGGCACGTTCCCAGTACAGATCCCAAGCGACTAATAATTGGCTAAGATCATGTAAGAATGCATGGCTAATGTGGTGCATGATCGGACTCTGTAAATCTTTTTTTACACGAGATCTAGGATTTGCAGTTGTGGTAGCCTAGTACCCGGCCCAGTCCTTTCCAAAAACCAAGGCATGCATATCTGTAAAATCTTTTTAGCTAAGTGTATAGGACTTGTGAGTTGTGATTGTGCCGTAGTATGCACTTAGCTCAAAGTTAATGACTAGTCCGTTCATTGGAAAACCACAGCCATGCATATGCAGGTAACAGATCTTTTGTAGTTATACTACTTTTACTACTCTCATCAAGAATTGGTCTTTTTAATTAATCGGGAGGTGGGCTATCTCAATAATTTTTTTTGTTAAGATGGCAACCCAACGAATGACCTGAACATCCTCTCTCTCATCATTCTCGAAACATTGGAATGTATTGCCATTAATGTTACCTTTTGCTCACCCCTCCATAGATTTCTTACAATAAACAAATTAGAATTCACTTAGCGGCAAACATAGATCACTTGGCGAACCAAACATCTCAGCATCCACTCATCGACAAACACAACTAATCACCAATTTTTATACAGACGAAGCAAACCAAAATTTAAAAGTAGCGCTATTCCTCTTACAGCAGTGGCGATAAAATCCTCCATGTCAATACTTGCATATCAAGTTGGGAGAGCTACTCTTTTGTTGGGAGAGCTATTCCTCTTACATATCAAACCAAAATTTTAAAAGTAGCGCTATTCCTCTTACACCAAACATCTCAGCATCCACTCTTTTGTTTGCATTCATTTGAACCACTCAATTCTTATCCATCTCCCCATGTCAATACTAGACTTAAACAAGCTACTAGAGGAGAGAGAGAGGAGAGGAGGTGCTGGATTTGAACAAGAATCCCGATGAACATGAACATGAAGAGGATCGTGGTCCCTGGGAAGATGCGGTGGCTGCATTTCAAGTTGGGAGAGCTGACCACTTTGGTGTGTCCATCCTGCTGCAAGATAACCTCATCTATTTCTATCCAAAGTTTCCAAATTGACTGTAATGGTTCTAATTCTCTCTATCCTCTCTCTTAAATCAGTTGTGCTTATTTATTTATATCTCCTAAAACCACTGCTCTCACCGGCTATCTATACTGTCGGCTGACACTATATGAGAAAGAAAATGTTGCCCCCAGCGCGCGCGAGTACGCGTACGTACGTGACTACAGTCTACAGCCGGTAGGAAACCAAAAGGCGCCGCGCAGTGCCGGTGTGGCATGGCCGCACCCGTATTCTATATTCGCTATCCATGTCCGTTTGTCCAACACCGTAACATGCGTCGTCCGGTGAGTCTTTGCGCCGGCGCCCACCCGTTCAAGCGCGTCAATATAAATGCACCGGCGTCCCAGTTCCGCCCGTCTTCTCAGAGAGTCACAGGTCACCAACCGATCCACTGCCATGTGCCTGGTGCCTGCGAACGCCCCTGCACCGGCTGGCTACGAGCAGCCTCAAACACATTGCAAACAGTCTCGCCGGGCCGGCCCCGGGTCCCGGAATAGTATCCCGTGGGCCGTGGCAAATAGCCACGAGACGGCCGGGAACGACGTCTCTGCTCGCCCATGTCGTGCTCGATCCGTTCTCGCAGCATCGGCAGGTTTCATCCATCCCGCTCAGCGTGTTCCTCGCTAGCTATAGCTGGCGCGGCTACTTGCCTTTGGAGGCTGAGGCCGTGACAGTTGAGACGTGACTTTTGATAGCTAGCCTGGACTGCAACTACCTACATTAACACCGTACACATGCACTCTGCTAGCTTTCCACACTGCCCACTCGCTCCACTTGATCCATCCTCTGCTATATAAGCATGCGGCATGTCCTCCGCTGCAAGCATCACACAGCTGCAGCAACACACAGCTCAATTTACTCCACTCATGGTCGTCATGGTGAGGGCGGCCAGGCATCTGCGGGCCTTGGAGCTCGCGGCATTGTGCGTGCTGCTGGCTCTCGGAGTGGCAGTTGAGGCGAGGTTCCTTGAGACGCAGAACTTGGGCGGCGGTGGCGGTTTTGGCGGAGGCGCTGGCTTGGTGGTGGTGCTGGGCTTGGTGGAGGAGGTGGCGGGTGGTGGTGGGTTTGGTGGAGGCCTCGGGCATGGTGGAGGCCTTGGCGATGGGTTTGGAGGTGGAAAAGGTGGCGGCTTAGGTGTCGGTAGCGGTCTTGGTGGAGGTGGTGGTTTTGGCGGCGGTGGTGGAGCAGGCGGTGGGCTCGGGGAGGAGGGCTTGGGCATGGCGGTGGCCTTGGAGGTGGCGGAGGGCTTGGCGGTGGTGCTGGAGGTGGTCTTGGTGGAGGAGGTGGCCTTGGCGGGGGTGCCGGCGCAGGCGGTGGCCTAGGCAGTGGTGCTGGTGGAGGCCTTGGTGGTGGTGCGGGAGGAGGGTTTGGAGGTGGTGCCGGCGCAGGTGGTGGTGCTGGAGGTGGCCTCGGTGGAGGTGGCGGAGCTGGAGGTGGTCTTGGTGGAGGCGGTGGCCTTGGTGGCGGTGCAGGTGGTGGATTGGGAAGTGGAGCTGGAGGTGGTCTTGGCGGAGGCAGCGGCCTTGGTGGTGGTGCGGTGGCGGCGGCGGTCGGTGGTGGTGGTGGTGGGCTTGGAGGCGGTGGCGGTTCGGGAATTAGGTGGTGGCTTCGGGGTGGCAAAGGTTTGGTGGTGGTCTTGGTGGAGGTAGTGGCGGCGGTTTCGGTCTTTGGTGGTGGAGCGGGAGGAGGGTTCGGTGGTGGTCTTTGGCTTGGGTAGCGGAGGTGGTGCGGGAGGAGGGTTTGGGGGCGGTCTTTGGAGGTGGGCTGGCTTGGGTGGCGGTGGTGGGGGTGGTTTTGGCGGTGGCGGTGGCATCGGCGGTGGCCATTGGTGAAGTGTATATTGTATATGCATTGGAGCATATGGGGCCATTTTCAAATATAAATGAATATTAGTATATATGACCAACCGAATCTTATGTTTGTAATTTTATTTGAACTTCACCATCTTTGTTGTTGTGTGCTTACAATTACTTATTCATCATCTTCGTAAAGGAATAAAGATATTGAGATGTTATTTGCAATGATAAGTTCTTTTGTCTGTGACTATCTACTACCATTTTGGGTTTGGCAAGAAACAAAATTTATAGATGAGCAACAAGAAACTGCTATGTGGGTTAAGATAGCCCACGGTACATCATCAAGAGCGTCCATAAAAGGGCAACTCGAGATATGAGTAGCACTTTGACAAATGAAAGTTACACCTGGATTTTCTGAAAAGCTAAGATGTAAGCTGTGCTATTAAGATTTCTTGGAAGCTTGTAGACCTTGTAGTTTTGTTCTTCAGCTACATTGCAAAAACTCAGCATATAGAATTTAGCATCTCATCTGGGGATGTGCGTGGTGGCAGCGGAGTTGATGTAGGTGACCAGTTGTTGACTGTCACACAGAAATATTGCCTCAACAATGCGTAACCTGTTGACTATGATACTTGCAAAAGCAAGGGCTGCTGCTGCCTCTACCGTGAAGACAGAGGCCCTAAGTAAATAAGCTTTTATGTCAACGCTAAAGTTGTGTTGATTAGGAAAACTCTAATTCCTGCATTTCGATTAAAATTTAAGTTTTGATCAGGAGCTAAGGAGGCATCAGTGTAGATTCTCAGTCCTTCTAGCATGACAGGCATTTGAATTCTGAAAAGAGGGGGTTCAGGTTGAACATTGAAGATATCATGATGGGTTTGAATAGGGATGGTCACCATGTCATCAGCAAATGATTCCTACAATATAGAAGAGTGAACCATAGAGGAAGCATCACCTTGATGCTCGGGTAGCTGAACTGCTTGTTTGTCTGTGTGTTCATAGTTATCATCCTGTAAAACACTCTGAGTAATGGCAAATCAGCATTAGCCGTATGGTGAACCTGCCATGCCGTCCAATTTTTTATTATTGAACCTCTTATCATTCCTAGCTTTCCAAAATACCACACATGTTTATATAGCCACAAATCTCGTTGAAGCCCGTTGGAAATTGTTGTAAAAATGTAATTGAAAGAGCATTAGCCGTATGGTGAAGCCATACCGTCAATTTTTATTATTGAACCTCGCGACCATCTTTCCACAACGCCCCTGACCGTTTGGTCCGTGTACCATTGCGTACATTGCGTTGCGTCAGAGATTGTGTAGTGTGTATTATCTTGTTCGTCCTCGCTTAGATGAAGCGATACCAACTCTAATTCCCTCTTAATAATAGTATGTTCATAGACTATAAAAACTACTAAAATTCTATCTAAATGTTCTTCACCCGTTTGGCACTTAACTCTATAAAAGTCCTTAACCTTCACATTGAGTGTTTGTTCGCATAGAATCTGAAATTGGGAGCAATATTACTCGTATGTATCGTTGTGACCTAACTCAGTGTAGCACATATGGCCTGTTTTATGGAATTAATGCTGACCACCACCAACTGTCCGACGTCAGTGCGAGCAGTTGAAAGCTACTCGTCAGCATGCAGTCCTTCATTCAACGTACCTAAAGCAGAAGATCGGTTGTTGTTATGCTGAACAAACGAACGTCGTTGCTTTACTTTCTGATCTGATACTGATTTGAGCTCGATTTTGTCGTTGCTTTACAAGCAGACACGCGAACAAGAACAAATGTCCTGATGAACCACTGAACCCAGCCTCTGTCCATCAAATCCGTGCAGAATTCATACCGTCCGGCGAACGTCGGTGCTTGCCTCTCGTCCGACCAGTGATGGGCCGATGTCAAGTTTATGTCCAAGTTTCCTTGTACGACAGAGACGATCGAGCACAGGAGCGAGCGGTGAGTTATTCTACGTACTAGTACCTCTGATTCTCTGAACATCACGCATGACGACACCAAAAAGATCAGGCCGGCCGGCCGCCGTTCTTGACGCCACGGCGTACCGATGAAAATTGAGAGCAAGCAGGTGCTCCTCTGCACTGCACATGCAGGACTCACACAGTCCCGATGGGTTGTCGGGCAAGTCTGCTTAGGCTTACATGTTGGCGATCGGGATTTGATCTCGAGTCACGTCAACATCGCCAAACTATCCATGGAATTTAGCTGCATGCGCTGCTGCTGTGCCTGTGGCTGAGTAGCTTCGTGTGGAAAATTAGAGAAGCAAAGAAATGGCCACAAGTTTTAGCCTAAAATTTGGACAAGAAGGGCCGCTAGCTCAAGGTGGTAGAAGATTGGTACAAAGTGGAGAACCAAACAAGGCTCAGCACATTTGTTTCTTCCTAGTTTACATTTTTGCCGCACCACCATTATATGCCGGTGATTTTATGGTCATGCGGTTTTAACTTTTAAACATCGGTTAGCAAAGTTATAAACAATATATAATTAATATGGTGAAAAAAACCACCATGATAACTGTTCTGCTGTCAATAAAGAAAACTCTCACCCTTGCCAAGGATTTTTTGGAAAAAAACTTAATTTGGTTCACAGATAGACATAGACATGTATCTTTGATTTCCAGATAAGTCTATTGATTGATTACTGATAGTAGCGTCGACTGAGATTTTTTTTTTTTTTTTAGATAATGAATATCAAGCATGGAAGGCCGATCGAAATTGTTAATTATCTCATTTTTTTTTCTCATATTGCTGACCACCACAACAATAATTAAGCAACGAAAACCACGTACACGAATTCACCATTTTCAGCTAATTGCCGTTGCCGAGAAAATCAGCGCTCCGACCGTTTCCATGCTGACATGCTAATGTTAAACGACACGTTCGACCAACTTACTCCCTCACGGACGTGTCCAACTTTCCCCTCATCTCATCTCCGATCACTTTGATTTGGATGTCGTCGATCGGACAAGCGATATTATACTCGCCGGCTGGACGGCACGTCCCTCGCCAGCCCGCTCTCCACCACCGATCACGTTCCTGTCGTCATGCATGGTGCTGGTGCCTCCCGATCGATCCCCTCCGGCAGCCCAAGTCGCCCCGGCATGTGCGCGGGTAGTTGCGCCGTCGTCCCTCACAGCGCGCCCACATAAATGCTGTTCAATCTCATCATCGTCTCCCCGTCGACGTGCCGCATCGGCCAGCGCCAGCGCCAGTGCCGCACCGCGCGGCGCTCGCGGCTCGCCGCACAGTGTGACACCACCCACCCACATCACGGTCAATGCGGCGGGCGCGGCGAGAAGACTTCAGAGCCCGGCGGCCTGGAGGCTGGACCCGCGGTGAACTGCGCCCGGCCGTCCCCTGGCCTGTACTCAGTCCCAGCACAGCTAGTCAGCTAGTCTGCTAGTGCTTGCCCGCTCACCACCTGGCTGTCCGGAAAGCAGCAGGGGGCCGGACGCGCGAGGCCGTGCGCGCGCGCACCACCTACTCGTACGCATTAACTGGGTAGGCGACTACACGCCACTCTGCCCCGCTATATAAGCTCACCGATAGAGCTCGGTCTTCTTCGTCCAGCAGCTCCAGAGCATCAGCTAGCGTCACTATTACTTGGCTCTAGCTAGCTAGTGAACTCCTGCTTGGCTGATCGACATGGGGAGGGCGCCGAGGGGTGTGTGGAACGACGTGGCGCTTGTGGGGCTGGCCGTCGCGGTGGTTCTTGCGGTGGCCGCCGAGGCGCGGTCCTTGGAGAAGCAGAACCTGTGCGGTGGTGGGTGTGGGCTTGGTGGCGGAGGAGGGTATGGCGGCGGCGGCGGGCTGGTGGTGGTGGCCTTGGGCACGGTGGAGGGCTTGGAGGTGGGTTCGGAGGAGGGAAGGGCGGTGGGTTCGGTGGTGGAGCTGGAGGTGGTTTAGGCGGAGGCGGAGGGCTTGGTGGCGGTGAAGGAGGTGGTTATGGTGGTGGTGGCGGAGGTGCTGGTGGAGGCGGCGGCCTTGGGGGTGGTTCCGGTGGGGGACTTGGTGGTGGTTCGGGTGGAGGCGGCGGGCTTGGTGGCGGTTCTGGTGGAGGCGGCGGCCTTGGGGGTGGTTCCGGTGGGGGACTCGGCGGCGGTGAAGGCGGAGGCGGCGGGCTTGGTGGCGGTTCTGGTGGAGGCGGCGGCGGCGGTCTTGGTGGCGGAGGAGGAGCCGGGGCTGGCGGTGGTTACGGCGGAGGAGCAGGTGCGGGTGGTGGCACTGGAGGGGGTTATGGCGGAGGTGCTGGCGCTGGAGGCGGCTATGGAGGTGGTGCCGGTGCAGGAGGCGGATACGGTGGAGGATCTGGCGGTGGATACGGTGGAGGTGCAGGTGCAGGAGGTGGCTCCGGAGGCGGTTACGGTGGAGGAGCCGGCGGGGTACCGGTGGTGGCTACGGCGGAGGTGCTGGCGGTGGCGCAGGTGGAGGCTACGGTGGTGGTGCTGGCGGTGGCGCCGGTGGAGGCTACGGTGGCGGTGGTGGCTGGCTCTGGCGGCGGCGGCGGTTATGGTGGTGGTTCCGGAGGTGGAGGTGGCATCGGCGGCGGTGTCTGATTCAGACGCCGCTTGCATGCATGCATGGCGAGTGGCGAGTGCATGCAACTCAAGTGCTCGCTCGACGCACTCCCAGGCATGCGTGGAGTCGAGCTATACCGATCGATCCTGATCATATATACTCTCTGTTTGACGATCATAGTAAACTGAATAAGAATGTCGCAATGCGTAGTCAATCATATATAATTGTATACGGTATATATATATATACATAGTAAAGCTGAAAGACTAATTTGTACTTGTACTATATATTCTAATTGTATTTTGTCAAAATAAAGAAATTATTATAAGCTACATGGAGTTCATGCTTGCTTGCTGTATGTATATATTTTGCTTGCTTGGAGTACCACAAAGCGAAGGGAGAAGAAGAGCGTTGCAAATTTTATGGTAGAGACAAAAAAAAAATGTGATGATGTGCTGTACATGCACAAATTTTCCAGGACAGGGTTATCTGTTAGGTTAATATCTGTCCAAGTCCTGTGGCGCGACTGCCCATGTTCATTCTGTTCAGATTGATATAGTAGCGCGCCGTTAATGAAGTCGACGATTGATTGCCACGTCCGGGGTGTGAGCCGCCGCGGCCCGGACGCGTCGGCGCCTTCCGTCAGTTGCCTTCCGCTTGCAATGCATTCCCGGCCTGAGTCACCGGACAACACAAAACCATCACCGTCGTCTTAACCGATTGTTAACCATCGCATCGCATCGCAATGTACCAGTCGATTCTCTGATCACTGATCAAGAGATACTCGCACGGCGTGCTTATGGCGATTGCCAGTTTGCCACCTAGCGACTTACTCGGTGCTGCCGGCCCATGGGCTCCAAGCTCCACGCCTATGGGCTGATTAGTTTGGGCTGTCGTGCTTTTTTCCCGGACGCCTGGAGTCTGTCTGTGACCTGGATTTTTTTTTTAAGATCCGGTGGGCCCGGCTTTGGTTATATTAAGAAGAAGGTTAATCGGTTGTTAACCATCGCATCGCAATGCACCAACCGATTCTCTGATCACTGAACAAGAGATACTCCAAGGCGTGTTTACGGCGATTGCAAGTTTGCCACCTCACGACTTAGTGCTCGGTGCTGCCGGCCCAGGGGCCTAAGCTCCACGCCTATGTGCTGATTAGTTTTTTTTTTAGTAATATGGGCTGATTAGTTTGGGCTGTCGTGCTTTTTGGCCCCGGACGCCGCCTGGAGGCCGTGACCTGTCTTCAGCTTCAAAAACTGCAACATCTATACTTGTGAAGCAGCGCGCCGTCAGCGGTTAGGACCTTTCTCCGTCGATGAATGATCACGTAGTAGATGAAAGACGCCAAACAAGTAGACACAAGGATGGGAGACTATTCTTTATTCACTCGAAATCTTGGTTATTACAACAACCACTCCCCTGTATATATAGTCCCAATGGTAGGAGCGGGTAACGCGGCCCACATACAATTGGACTAGGATTAGGATTACTCCTCCACTTTCCTTCTAGGAAAGAGTCCAACATTTTCCTCCTCCCCCCTTCTTCCTCCACGATGTGCAATGCAATTATGGAAGGAGCAAACCCGAGTCATCAACGGTTAGGACCTTCGGTGCAGTGGCGCGATCACAATAGTAGGATGAAAGTAGAACACCTCCAACAAGGGGTCAACCCATATCGGAGGATCCATTCACGCCAAGATCTTCGTTATTACAACATAGAGCTCCCACGTATATATGGTCATCAAAGGATAAAAGGTTTCTCCTACACCTTGTGTCTATGGGTTCTACTTTCATCCTACTATGTGATCCTGAGAGGCGGAGAGGGAAGGTCGGGAACCGCTGATGACAAGTTTCGACAAAGCCGTTTTCTACATACGAGTCCTATGGTGTACACGAATGGTACATTGGATATGTGAAGTTCATGTCATAATCAATGAATACTAGAAGTATTATTTGAATTCTATGAAAGCATTAGAATTGATTATTCATAGATAATGCTTGAAGCAAGTTACTACTTGAAGTAATTATGGCATGAAAAGGGGGAGTAATTTTGGATAAAGGCATAAGAAAATGTGGATAATATATTTTTGATGAGGCATATGCATATCGTGGTAATCGCCCGGGGGGAGTGTTGTAAAACACACGGACTCTTTCCTAGAAGGAAAGGAGAAGGAGTAATCCTAATCCTAGTCCGCTTGTATGTGGGGGCTTACCAAAACTCCGGGGCCTTGGCAGGACTATATATACATGGGAGCTCTATGTTGTAATAACCAAGATTTCAGATGAATAAAGAATAGTCTCCCTATCTTGTGTCTACTTGTTCTACTTCTTTCATCTACTACGATCATGAGAGACGGAGAGGGAAGGTCCTAACGCGCACGCTGTTTCACAACACGCGGAGTTCAAAAAAAAAAAAATATATCACCAACAGTCAATACATAATACACGAGGGATTTCAAAAAAAAAAAAAAAAAACAGTCCAATACCAAAGCAGAGTCCTTCAACTCCTTTTGAAGCCGCTATATAGCCCGTAGAGGCGTAAAAGGAGGGGAAACAAGTTTTCGTGCGTGAGATTTCGCCAATCCTCTTCCTCCGACGAGCTGCCGTTTGAGGTAGGGGAAGGATGGACCACGCCGGAATCGCCCATCCCTTTTGTGTATCCTCGTAGTTTCCTATCTAGGTCTAGGGTTTGCCGAGAGGAGTGACCTTCTTGCGACTTTTTCTTCCTATTGGCTGCGAGGGAAGAAGGGGCGGCGCCGTGAGAGGGAAGGAATAAGATTTCCCATCTCTTCCACGCCCCTTTGGTGGTCTCCTATGACACCAAGGGCGGGGCCGAAAGGATTTGGTGAATCCGGGGCAAGTCGCTGCGGCGCCTTTGTCAAGGGTGAGAGGCGGTTGTGGGTGGTGGAGGCGGGTGGGAGGGGTCGAGCTTGAATTCCGGAGGCGTGAGTCATTGGCGGCCGCCGAGGTCGGAGGGGCTCAACGCGTCCGGGCGATGCTATTTCAACGGCGTTTTCATCGGCCTCGCACGCCGGGTGTCCATTGCGGCTCTTGAAGCTTTGTTGCGATGGAGCTCCTCCAAATCCGGGTGTGGCGGGCGACGTCTTCCTCGATGGTGGCCATTTCGTCGGTGGTAGTCGCGGAGACTACACGGTGGCGGCGGTAGCATAGGAGCAAGGGCTTTTAGGCCTTGTTTAGTTGACAAATATTTCTAAGTCAAATGTCATAAAGTTAGGACCGGAAGGATCCCACGTTTTGTTTGTTTGTGGCAAATATTGTCCAATCATAGATTAACTAGGCTCGAAAAGATTCGTCTCCTAATTTAGAACCAAACGTGTGTAATTAGTTACTTTTTTACCTACCGCCACTGCTTCATTTGTGTGTCTAAAAAATGATGTGATGTTGATATGATGAAGAGAGATTCAAAAAACTTGCCAACTGGCAAGGTCTAATGTATTTTCCGTTTCTTTTTAAGGGTCTTTTGTAAGATGGCGAGAACAACTGTCCATGTACCTTTACATGGCGTATCTGTATTTGTACGCTTTTCTTATCTAGTTATTCAGGTACGTTTAATTAAAAAAAACAGTCCAATACCATGGTGACCATGCGTTTCGTGCAGATGCAGGCGGATCCTGGAACCGGACAAGTGCTTTGGGATGGCTGCTCAAAATAAACCTGTTGTTTTTTTTTCTTTTGTAAGAAATGTCTTTAATTAATAAGATGCGGTTTTTTTTCGTCTAATAGAAATCGCGGAAAAGCTTTTTGCCGTCCTTTCTAAAAAAAAAAAAAAAAAATTAATAAGATGAAAACTGCTAGTACTACGTTCCTAAAACACAGAATCCTGTTAGATACGGTAGTAATCACTGAAGCACTACAAGACTATAGTGGAATTGTGGATACTGTACTGGATAGCTATTTTCCCTATCCGCGTGTGCGTGTGCGTGTTCGTTTTCTCCTTGGAAAAAAAAAAGATCTTTTGCACCTGTACCTTAATGCCGATGGGATGAATGTCATATATGTTGGAGATGGAAACAAGCAAATTATTCAACAGTGTAGCATATCTGTTCTGAAAACCGGCTAAACAGAGGTATATAGAAGCGGAGTGAAAAAAGTCCCGGTCTCGAGAAAAGACTATATAGAATAGATTATCAATATTTATAATTTGAAATAGTTATAGCATTTATTTGTTAAGAGACAAGGAGTTTATCGACCAAATGTAACGAAAATAATGTCACTGCCTCGACGAAACTGAAGGGATGTTATGTTTGACTGCCGTCGCATCCTGCCACAACTAAAGTTCAGCCGTCACTAGTCACCGTATCAAAGGTTGTTGTTTGGTTAATGTTGGTTTTAGAGCAAGTATAGTAATGCCTAGGCGGCGCGAAATGCATGTCCATGGGTCAAAAGCTTGATTTCCCGCGATATAGGAGTTGTTGGCAAGCTTCCTCCCGTTGGTTGAAGGGACAAGATACGAGGAAAAAATTTGACCGATGCTCTAAAACGACCTTCATCCTCGCCACCCGCCGTGTCCATCTGTGATAAATATTTAGGCAAAATAGCCATGTTTGTCCGAAACTTTGTAGCGATGGTGGCCGTTTCCCCGGTAGTTTAGACTTCTGGTGGTTTAGGTAGCATATAGGGGCAAGGGCTTTAATGTATTTTCTATTTATTTATAGGGTCTTGACCAAAGATGGTTTATTGAACAATTGTTTTCTAGTGTTTTTTGAGACGACGGGGCATGTTATTTTGCCGCCGCATCGTGCAAATGTTGGACCTTTGACCGCCACCGCAGCCCAAGCTATCGTTTTCTTCCATTTGTCGTTGTGTATTGCCTGCAAAGTGTGGCAGCTCTGTTCCAGGTGTGGTGTGACGTTGCTTTTCTCCGCTCCGCCAGTCCGCCGCAGTTTGGCAGGTTTGCAAGGCAGGCTTTTTTAGACCAAATGCGAGCCCAGCTTTGATTGACTTTCGTACTGCTGAGTTACCAGGTGTTGTTCTTCTCTCAACATGCTGTCAACTTTTAAAATCTAAACCCCTTTCTTAGGAAAACGAAATGGTTCTTTTTAGACTTTTACGGTAGACTACACGATACCGGTCGAGCCACAGCGTATCGCTATCGATCGCGTGCTTTGCTGCTCTGTTTCGATCGACTTGCAGTAAGAAGCTAGTGCTCTATGAATTTACCATGGTGCAAATGCAGCAACTTGCATCGAGCATCATGCCGCGATGCAGAGTGATAAATGGCGTCCCTGCAAGATTCAAACCGCTCTTTGATTTCCAAGACAAGAAGTAATTAAAAACCGGGACCTGATACATGAGGCAGTGACAGAAATAGCAGCCCCGAGCCTGCTGCTCGTCCAATCCAGGCCGGAGGGCTCGAGACCTGCCGCTGGCGACGCTGCCCCGCTTCGATCGCGCTGCAGAAATGGGGAAAATGGAATGAATGCTCGTCAGGCCAAGGCAATGCACGGACAGATGCAGTCAGTATTATAATGCGATGCGCCAAATGCGGAAGACTTGGCTTGAGAGAGATGAGCTCACGAGCCGCTGATGAATTGGCTTGAGACCATTCAATTTTTCAATGCCGACCGGACGGTCGGATTTAGACGTGTAGTACCTTGTACGTGTAAAATACTTACCCGTCATGCGAAAACAATGCCGTGTGTGGTTTTTTCATATAATGCTGCTCCCTCGCAACGACCTTCTCAGGTCACGCAGTCCTTTCTCCCCGTCAGTCTCGATCGGTTTCTTGGCGGCTTTCTTTGCGTACATATGTCTTCTCTGTGTGTATAAACCTCTGCCTGTCATCGATCTGTGGTAGTATATTTGTAGAGCTAATTGGTACTAATACCACTTTCAAGCATCAACCAAGCCTATTTTTCTTTTGCTTTGTTTTCTTCCATCTATATTTCATCTCAGTGATACTCAGCTATCTGGGCTATATATATTTTCTGCATCCACTTAGAGCTTAGATTCTGTGTCTCGTGCTATATAACCAGGCAAAGCTTTCTTCCCTCGCCATCAAAACCTTCTCCACCGCAACCAACTTCTGTCATTTCCTCTCCAGTGCAAACACTCCCAGAGCGTACGTGACACACTTGCCACATCGATCGATGCGTCGTCGAAGACCGCACGAGCAGCGGCCGCCTAGACTGGCGTCTGGTGTCGCTCTGCTGCTGGCTTGCCTCGCCGTGCTCGCTCGTGCTCATCGCATTGGCGGCGGCGCCGGCGCCATGCCGGTGAACTTCATCTTCGGCGACTCGCTCGTCGACGCCGGCAACAACAACTACATCGTGTCCCTGTCCAAGGCCAACTACCCGCCGAACGGCATCGACTTCTTCGGCCACCAGCCCGACCGGCCGGTACACGAACGGCCGGACCATCATCGACATCCTAGGTGCACTCAGTCTCTTTGCCTGATCTTTGATGTTATATATGTTACTCGTACATTGCATTGCATTGCATTGCCTGCCAGTTGATTGCCTCCTGGATTTGACTTTTCCTTTGGATGCATGTTTCATCAGGGCAAGAGATGGGACTGGGAGGGTTCGTGCCGCCGTACATGGCCCCGGAGACCGCAGGCGGCGACGCCGTGATGAGAGGCGTCAACTACGCGTCCGGCGGCGGAGGCATCCTCAACCAAACCGGCAGTATCTTCGTCAGTACATACATGGCCTTCCACCAAATCTTTTTGTGTGAAAAATGCTTTATGTTTTACCCCAATGCTTAGCTTGTTCGATCTCACGCAACTTGATCATCGCATCTGCATGAGTTAGTTCTCCAAAATCTTCTCTTTCGCGTGAAACACACAGAGCTGATCTGCGTTTGATCTGTGTGACACACAGGGTGGGCGCCTGAACCTGGACGCCCAGATCGACAACTACGCCAACAGCCGGCACGACCTGATCGCGCGGCGCGGGGAGGTGGAGGCGGTGAGCCTGCTGCGGGGCGCGCTCTTCTCGGTCACCATGGGCTCCAACGACTTCATCAACAACTACCTCACGCCCATCTTCTCCGTGCCGCAGCGCGTCACCACGCCGCCGGCCGCCTTCGTCAGCGCCGTGATCGCTGGGTACCGCCAGCAGCTCACCGTGAGTATCTATCTCAGCTTGCAGCTGGGCAGCCGCTCGCAGTGCAATGCGTACGTGTTAGCCATTGTTGTGCGTTTACTTGCAGAGGCTGTACCTGCTGGACGCCCGCAAGATCGTGGTGGTGAACGTGGGGCCGATCGGCTGCATCCCGTACCAGAGGGAGATGAACCCGTCGGCGGGCACGGCCTGCGCCGAGTTGCCGAACCAGCTGGCGCAGGCCTTCAACCGGCGGCTCAGGGCCCTGGTGGACGAGCTGGGCGCCGCCCTCCCCCCGGCTCGCGCTTCGTCTACGCCGACGTCTACCGCATCTTCTCCGACATCATCGCCAACTACAGATCCCACGGTAAAAGGCAACCACAATTCACATGGGGATTCCACCGGATTCTAGCTAATCTTTGCTCTGTGCTCGTGTCGTGCAGGGTTCGAGGTGGCGGACTCGGCGTGCTGCTACGTGGGCGGGCGGTTCGGCGGGCTGGTGCCGTGCGGGCCGACGTCGCGCTACTGCGCGGACAGGTCCAAGTACGTGTTCTGGGACCCCTACCACCCCAGCGAGGCCGCCAACGCGCTCATCGCCCGCCGGATCCTCGACGGCGGACCCGAGGACATCTCGCCGGTCAACGTGCGCCAGCTCATCACCACCTGATCGAGCTCAACCGGTGGATGGATCACCTGCTGACCTGCCGGTGCTACGGCTGCAGCTAGCTGCGCTTATCATTTTGATTCATTTGCACCCCAACCCAAAGAGATTAGTTTGGGGTGATTGGACCCTTCTTCGGTGTAACATCATATTTTGTGCTTACTGCTTAGCTAGGTAGGAATGTAGTACGAAGGTATCTCGTGCAGTATTTCTGTTCGTTCTAGTTTTCCATTTGGCCCTTTTTGGATGATTGAAGGTATGAAATGCATCGGATGAGGATCGGTTTGGTTCCGTCGTAATAAAACCGTAGGAGACCGCCAATTGAACAGGCGCTTTTTCCGTGATTGAACATTGCTGGAGGAGGAAAAATCAAATCCAAATCAAAATACAAGTTCAGGCCATGAGTAGTCTCTTCATTCGCATCTCCTAAGTCAGGTGTCGCCCAGCATCGTCATGATAACCTGGACCTGGAGCGTAAAGCTTGACCTCCGTGCAAGAGACAATCTATGGGAATCACATACAAATGCCGGCCCAGTGCAGTCATATGAAAAGGTAAAATGATGCGCGATTAAATTAAGGTAACGACCAGCCATACTTTTACATGATTTCTCTCACTGGTTCACGAGTCATTTGGTCTGTCAGAATTCAGTCCAAATTTGGTTATACCGAGTAACTTGTCAAATATATTGATTTGCTATGCTAATTCACTGATGTTGTATGTAAACCAATCACCAAATGAAAGGAAATTTACAAATTCCTACACCCGGTGGCTATTTAGGCGCAGAACATGAGAGAAGACACTCCTAATTTCTAATTCAGCGTCCCTCACCCTGTCTGATTCTGTCCGCCATGCTATGTGCTCATCAGGCCTAACCAAAAGGACATTTTTCCTACTAATACGACACATCTCCCACCATGAACTACCAGACACCCTAGGTACTTCCTCAACATCGATATAGTTTGTCCAGGGTGCCAATGCAGATCTGCTCTCTTCCACTTCAGCATCAGTCGAACCTCTTGGCCACATCACACATACTTTGACTGATAGCTTAAGCTCATCTGCTATCTTGAGGGTGGCACGGGCAATCTTGTATGACTCTTTCAGTGGTGCAATCATGAGAACAAACTCGAGTTTATCCCCACTCACCAGGTCAAGCGTTGAGAACATACCCTTTAAGAATCCATCACAATCGCAATGTAAGCAGCAGTAGAAGGGATAGATAAAACATGCGTACCAATCAGGTGTCGAAGGGACAAACCTCACTTGAAGCAGGCAGTTCTCTTACTAGCATGTGGGGAGCCGCGAACCAACCTTAGCAGATGGGATGTACTCTCTTGATGCCCTCTCAGAATGCTGTATTTTTTTTTTCTTCCTGAGTCTTCTCACAACTAGCTTCAGGAACAAGGGCACCTTCTTCATAGCTGAAAGCAGAAGTGAGATAGACAAAAGAAAATTTACATATTTTTCAGCATGCTGATAAGATTCAAAATAAAGAACAGGTTGTTTATTAGGAACACTCAGTTCTAAAGGGTCTTACTAGAAGCCAAGATCCTCTGCAGGGAACTGCAGCTGAAGACTTTTTGCCTTCATCGAGAATACTTCTCAATCTTGATAGTCTCAAGGACCCAAGGGGATTTTTCTCATTCAGGATATAGTCCGAGACTTGTGCCCTTCCAAGGGAAAACAATCCTTCCAGAACTGCCTTCTGCACATTTCTCGGAATGATTGATCCGAGGCTTCTATTTATAACTTGATGCACTGAAAATGTGTGTAAACAGTGTATAAACCAAAATGATGATGTGAAAATTGCAGGGTAGCTTATAGTTGCATCTGTTGTCAGCATCTACATTAAAATAAAATAAAAACAACAAAATGTCTAGTGCCTTCATGCAGGAGCAGGGCATTTACCTGAGTTTGCAATAGTTGGATCAAGGCCAAGGGTAGCAGGAATAGACATAGCTGCCTTGAAGTTCTCCACGCTAAGTTTTGTATTGAAAATTGCAACCTGCAATAAGCAAGCAATTTTATCACACTAAATTAATTCTATAATTTAATAGTAGAGTAATTGACATGGGATGAACAGGAAGCTTGTGAGAAGAGTCTAACATGCCGGGCTCTGACTCATAAGTTTGTAATATTGATGATGAGGCAACACCATTCAGCAGCAAGCCCAACTTCCACGCCAAATTATGTACATCCTGGATACCAGTGTTCATTCCTGTAAAGAAATCGAATATGCATGTTTCTGATTTTTGGACTACATATCCATATAGTAAGGAAAATTAACAAAGTAAACCACTAACCAAAACCACCGGCAGGAGGAAAACGGTGAGCAGCATCACCAGAAAGAATTACTCGATTGTTGCAACTGATGTACTTCTCTGCAACTTCAGCATGCATTGCCCATGGTTTTATGTCTAAAACATGAACATCTGCTGGCTCCCATCCAACTAATTTGACAATAATTTGCTCACATACCTAGAATCATGACGAAACTTCAGATTTAAGCAGGGGTAGAAGTGCATATACCCATGAAATTTACACTGTAAATTCACCTTACCAGCTTAAAATTTAGGAATATAAATTGTTAGAAGAACAATATATCACGAGAATTTCATAAACAAATGCTGTAATACAGTTGGATGCAGAACATAGAATTTTAGTAGCTTATAAACTAGAAACAAGAAAGATGTTAGAATGAGATCCACCTTAGCGCTGAAATCTTCAAACATCTGCTGAGGAGGATAAAATGGAACCTGAAAATAGTAAACATATTATTAATGCATGAGAAATATACAATTTTCGAACATCTTGTAGAAGTTAAATCCATCTAACATCATAAAGGTTGGACTACCTGCAATACAAATTCCCCATTCTCCAGGTCATGTGCAACTAGTACACCAATTGCGCCTGGATTAAAAATGAAGAACAACATCCCTGGCCTCTGACTGGACAAATACCTGCCTAGATCTCTGCTAATAAAATGCACACTGACCAGTTTCTGCAAGTTCCTTTCACCTTCCATAGATATGCCTGCCAATTCACGCACTGTACTTCTTGTGCCATCTGTACCTATAAGAAGACCACAGTGCAGCTTTGTCTCTGTTATCCTCCCCCCATTGTTAACTGACACTCCGACCAGAATGCCCTTATCAGTCTGCTGAAGGGATGTGCACTCGTGTCCCATCAATATCTTGCTTTCCAGTACCAGAGCTTGCGTTGAGTTATCAATCTCACCAGGAAAGCATGTCCGAAAACCAATTCCTTCAAGCTTCTTGAGTAGCAGATCAACTAACTTGTACTGCGAGAAATGTGCAACGGATATAGGACTAATGACCTTGTCAAAATCTGCCAAAAATACTTGTCAGGAGACATACATGCGAGATGCAAGACATCAAGCACTCGACATGAGAAGAGCTGAACTGGCCTTCCTGTTTCATGTGATCAACCGATCCAAGGACGGAACCGAGAGTGAAGTACAGTAGACGAACTTCCTCCACAAATCTACTGGTGGCTGGGACCTCTCAATGTCCCCAGCCAAACCATCCAACTTGCGGAAGATCTGAAAATGCCAGCCATCCGTGAAATCACCGCCCAAACAACACACACTAGTCAAAATTGCATTAGTAAACATACACACCTCCATTGTGCGATTGTTGACGAAGTGCGCTCGTGGGTGCCTAGTGAACTCCACATTCTTCTCTATCACCGCGCATTTGATCCCTACCAGATTTGAATAAGACGAGTAACTGTTACTTTTGGGCTTTTTATTCACTAGAGTTTCCACAACTTCTACCAAAGTCGAAGTCACAGCACATCGAACCCAATTAGCACACGACATTTGAGAGGAGACTTGTTTTCATCACATTTGTTACACAACACTTGAGAGGATACTTGTTTTTATCACAATCTGGCCGATGAACTTTCGCTCAGCCCAACGCTATCGCCTATCTCAGAAGCGCTAATGATTAGAACACATTGATGAGCAAGTGGCACCTCAGAAGCGCTAATTGGAACATCGATGAGCAAATGGCACGAGGTTCTTACCGAATTTGGCGAGGAGGAAGGAGAGGACGAGCCCAACTGGACCAGCTCCGACGATGAGTACGGGCAGATGCGGCGCGTCGCCCCGGCCTCCGACGCCGGCTAGTGACGAGAAGAGCGGACTGTGGCAACGGCGGAGCCGCCAGAGCGCGCCCCGGTGCACCGAGAAGAGGCCCCCGTGCCCACATCCGGTGATCGACGGCATCGATGCGGTCGATTCGATTGGGAGCGCAAGGCCTTCGGCGTCGGTAGTGAAATAGGCCGCGGCCTGCAGAAGGGGTTGATGGGTTTAGAAGGTGGACACGACTGCAGCAGCATTCCTGTGACGAGAGCCGTAAGCATGAGAATCCACGTGAACGGGCCCACCAAGTTCTAGACTCTTCGGTCGTCCCGTCGCCCGCCGGATGGGCAGCGCGGCGGAGAGGGCGGCGCCCGTCGCCTGACGCCGGAGCTTAGCCCAGGTGGCGAGATGCTGCGCGCGGAGGAGGCTAGGGAGGGCATCCTGAGACGTACCGCGAGGTGGATGGGGCACAGGTATCGCCGCCGGGAACGTCGCGATAGCCGAGCGGGGCTGAGGCCGGAGGAGGAGGCGCGGCGCGGTGCGCCGCCGTCGAGCGGGACAGAACAGACGGAGGTGGAGAGATGGGCCGGACCTAGGAGGAAGGAGACGGATTTGGGCCATTTTGGGCTGCTCATTTACTGACCTGTAGACGCTACAGAATGTTCGATAGGTGTACATTTTGTATAAGAGTTTGCTTCCTCTTACATATAGTACTATATTGTTTTATATTACACATGTCCTAAATAATTAACTTAGAAAACTATCGTTGATCTCAACCGATGATTTCTTATTTTAAAAAATAAAATGCATCCATAATACTTCAACTATGATCCACCACACGAGGTACAAAATATGGAACCAAGAAACAAAGGATATGACGGATATACCAGGGACACAGTAAAATCGATCGAATGGCTCGTGTGGGACTTCGATGGCCTAGCTCAAGGGACACAAGACACGGGGTTTATACTGGTTCGGGGCAATCGGGCTCCCTAGTCCAGTCTCTAGTCGGAGTCACTATGTGGCCGAGCTCAAACGCCGTGTCGGGGTGAATACACCAAAAAAATCGAGAGGGGAGGCGGCTCCCAAGTCTCGTGAGTGGTGTGTGTTCGAATGAGATTGCGATGGGAAGAAGATCGATCCCCCCTCCCGGTGGCCAAGGCTCCCCTTTTATAGTCGTAAGGGGAGGACATACAAGTGCCACTAGGAGGAGGACTAAAGGTGTGAAGAATACAAAATAGAGGGGGTAAAGTGTAAAAAGTCGCACAGGACACCGGCACGCTCGCTTGTCGCACACCTTCGATTGCCGCACGTGTGTTCGGGTGGCTGTCGTCTCTATTGCGTAGGGGCGGCGCGGGGATCTCGTAGACCGCGGCTCATCCGTCGGTAGCGTTCCTTTGCCTCGCCCCGCTGGACCGCGTGGGGCGCTGGTAGATGTGGGGTCGATGCGCTGCGTAAAGATGTGTGTGGGCCGAGAGCTCGGTGAAGAGGTCGGTTTGTCCGTAGTGGTTGGTGTGAAGCGGTTGTCGGGAGGCGGATTCGTGATCGGGTTGATTCGTCCCCCGCGTAGGGCCGCAGTGGCGTCGCAGCCTTACTGCGGCGCCGCACGCCTACGACCCTTTCGAAAGTACCGAGGTGCTGTGATTGACTTCCTCCGATCCCCCTGGGATGTGTCGCGTATGTGGTCCCGGAGAGTTGCGATCCGTAACCTTCGCGTCGCTCCGAGCTCTAGGTCGCACGAAGTCGGAGATCGTGCGGCCTCCGGTCGGATTCGTCCGATGGGAGCGCGAGCCCCGGCTCGTGGAGTTCCTCGTGCGGAGCCTGAGATAAGTCGTGCGGCCCCCCTGTGGTCGTGGGATAGTCGTGAGTTTCCCGTACCCGAGGTCCGGTCGCACGTGTTCAGATAGATAGGCCGTAGCGGCCTTTGAGGTCGCGGCGTTTGTCTTGGCCCCGGCGAGCTCGCGGACTCGTGAGTTCCACGTTGCTCCGAGCTCGGTCGCGGCGAGTCGGAGATAGGACGCGCGACATCCGAGGTCGCGCGGTTTTTGGCGGGCGAGCTCGGGTGATCTCGTGAGCTCGTGTTTTTGACGAGCTCCGGGTGGTGGCTAAGAGCGTCTTGGTGGACGGAGATTTGGCCATCCGGCCCGAACTCGTACGAGGCTTAAAACGACCGTGGGCGAGTTCCGAGCTCAGGCGAGGCCGAAGGGTTCCGTGAGAGCTGCGTGCGGCGAGATTGATTGCACG
Organism: Hyparrhenia diplandra; assembly: GCA_015847255.1. Classification (NCBI taxonomy): domain Eukaryota; kingdom Viridiplantae; phylum Streptophyta; class Magnoliopsida; order Poales; family Poaceae; genus Hyparrhenia; species Hyparrhenia diplandra. Next base: position 134,028 of record JADLZK010002472.1, read on the forward strand.
GTCTCCGAGCTCATCTGGGGAGGAGCTCGGGTTCGACCCACGAGCTCAGAGGGGCGGAGTTCGGCTCGATATCCGAGCTCGTGCGAGGCGGAAGTATCCCGTGGGCCGAGCTTGCGCCGAGGCCGACCGGGCCGAGTCTTCGCTTGATTTTGTCGCGATTTGCCGTGTGTTCAGTGGTACCTCTAATATTGGTACCCGACATATTCCCACCTCATTACACTACTTTTTAGAACAATTCCAACCTTGTCGTCTCCATCAAAAGATTGTATTCCTCAGGTGAATACTACAACATTTCAATGCATCACATCCATGCCCAACACGAAAATGTTCGACAAGTGTTGGTATTTATTAAGTGCAAAAAAGAATATAAAGGGTTCATAGTTTACGTAATATATATACCATTGTAGCTTTTACCGGGAGTATTCCAAAGTATCGTTATTTATATTTTCCACAGGGGAAGCAAGGGTAAAGACTATGATAAATCAAAATCATGTATCTACTAACTTAATATACCAACTAAACTAAAGTGAGGGGTAAATAATGTATATGATATAAATGATAATTAATAGCACTTAACCGGGAGAATATTATAATATAGAATAGATAGCTAGGTCGAGAGGACAACGGGGAGAGATCTAGGTTCTGGCGAATACTTCTCTAGTACTTTGGTTCTTGAGTAACTAAGGCATGAAAAGGTATAGCGATCATAAAAGAACACTTCGGGACATCGGAACACTAGCCGCGGAAAGGGATGAGAAGGGGGCTAGGAAGCTCCGACCACGGTCCTACACTACCAATCCGAACGTGGTGGAATACGCCTACCGTTAGGGCTGTCACCACCTAGGGCTACCACAACTATCCGTGGGATGGGTGCAATCTAAGGTAACCTCTAGTCTAGACACCATGTCCACACTATTAATTACTACTCTAATCATCATGAATAACCGTGAGCACTCAATACGAGCGAAGATCCCATGCAATTATATAACAACTATATTCTAATCAATAACATGAAAGGCATAAAAAGTACTAGATAAGATAGATCTAATTATGGCATAAAGTCTAATAGAGTTGAGATACAAAGATATACCGAGGAAGCTGAAGACTTCTCGGAACAGTGCAGTTTCCGCTCTCCCTAACTCTCTACTAGATCTATTCTATTACATTGTAGTCGTCTAATCTAATTCTCCAGCGTCGTGCCTCCATCCGATGAGATATGAAATTGATGTATGAGATGATCCGAGATGTTTGAAACCGGGGGTCTAGGGGTCTTTATATATGGGTCTTCTTACGTCCCTTCTTCAACAAACGATGTGGTACTAATCTCGTGTTTGATCTTGATCCATCTCGTGCTTCTACCGACGCCCGGATCAAACCAACGTTAAACAACCGGTTTAGATTGCGTCTTAGAGTCGGTTGAGGAAGCTTAGGGAGAGCGGGGCCGGCGTGGCGGAGGTGGCGAGCCGATCGGCCCCATTATTGGGCCGATCGGCCCAAGATGGGCCCCCACCTGGGCTGAGCTTTTTGTGGGTGCGTGCGTGTCGCCGTGCCGTTTCGAATTGTATTTGTTCAAGGCGTCAAGCGGAGTCGGATGAGGGAGTTATGCCCGTTTTTTACCGAACCCCGCTCTGCGGACCGATATCTTCGATTACGGACTCGAATATGGTAAATGATATATCCGTTTCGATCATCTCGGCGAGCTCTTCGCAATGTTGTACTTTGATTCTTCATTTGAAGTACTTCTATGTTGCTCTTTTTGTAGGAGTTGGATCGAGTAACGATTGGGACACGTCTTGGAGTCGTATGTCACTCAACCGTTTGTTTTCTGTTTAGTCCACGCCAATCATAACTTCACCAAAACTCGTGAAAATATGTTAGTGACACCCTATTCTAAGTTGGTATTATTATTTATACCCCTTTCTCATGTTTATTTGATTAATAAATTTATACGATAACAGGTGTCAACAAACTCCCCAAGCTTACCCTTTGCTAGTCCCTAGCAAAGCTATATGCTATATTAGGATCGGGGAGTTGCTACTACGCTTTCATACCTCGAAGTCTTGTGTTTATCGAAATAAATTCTCCTCTTAACCAGATTGCTCATACATTTTACCATGGGGTGTAGCCTTTTTATGAATCATAAGCAAGATAAACAATCAAGTTAAGTACCATGTCTCAAGTTCTTCGATCAACTATCATCCCTGGGTTTTTTTCAATATTTTTTTTTTAAAAGAAACTTCAGAGATCCTATGTATGACCCTCTTAAGTAGATGGTGGTAGTGGAGTTACACATGTGGTAGGACATACATAGTGGGATGATAGTGGTGAAGTGGATGAGGATGAAAGGTAGTAAATAGCCCTTAGCCTTTTTTCTAGCATTTTTCTTCTCAAACACCTTGGACTATATCTCTCTTTCTAGAAATTGCTAGGACTGGGCTGTCCATTCTTGGAGAGGTGGGCTTTGCCGGACTTTTGTCCATTTTCTCTCTCCTAGAGATGTGGGCCCTACTCACCCCTCGGACACGTGTCCATTATTCATCTCTAAATATTATTAGGGAGGTAGGCCCTTCTCGCCTAGTATGACACTTGTCCTTTACTCTCCCTCTCTCGTCTCACTTTTCTCTTTAAATATTTATTTTTTTTTTTTTTTTTTTCTCTTTTTTCTCTTTTTTTTTTTTTTCGAATGTAGCCCAGCCTCTATCATAAAAACAACGAGAGAGATATATCCAAAGATTGCAAGAGTTTATTTTTATAATTATGGCTAGTAGATGATTAAATGCGGGGATGCGTACTTCCGGGTTAGAAGCAGCATATTTGGTGGAGTGGGATGATCTTGATGCGAATGATAAACTCTTAAGGGTCATAGCTAAGGAACTCATCATGTAATGTTTCATTATTTTCAAAGATAAAAACCGGGAATCGGTATCTCTAGGAAAATGATAAACAGCGACTCAACTTTTCATGTATCTTTATCTTTTAATGCTAAGACTCAGATTAAGCATGTGCTTCCCACAGGTGTTTGGGTTTTAGAGCAAATTAAGCATTTAAAGCTTTGGGAGAATCTAAGTCCAAAGTGTAAGTACTTTTAAGAGGGATTAAAGGCGGAGCAACTATTCATCATTTCCATACATAGGGATCATCTTTCGCGTTAATTTTATTCTAGCAAACCTAAGCACACTATCTATTTATTTATTTATAGCAAACATAAAGATCAAACTATATATATAACTTAAACTTTTTATTTAGTTTTCTATAGTTATGCATCTTTTTATATCTTTTTAACAAAACAAACATACCAAACTAGTAGTAAATAAGGTAAAGGATAAGAGTACTTACTTGGATAATGGGGGTTGCACTCCCCCAATTTTGGATCTTGGCAGTCTTTTAGAGATGTAGACGTGAGCTAGGCGTGGTGGTGTGGTAGGTTCATGTTAAACCGTGCACACCGATGATTCTTTCTGCAAGATATTAGTGGACGTATACCCAGGAAGGATTGCAACTATTTGAAGAACATGTTGTTGTCCAAAGGTTGATATAAACTCATCTATGCTAACAAAAAGATGGTTCTTTGATTACTTTAGCACATATATTGTTTATTATGTTTTTTTTTTTTAATAAATTGTGTTCTTAGCTGCACTCTAGCATGGATCAAGGCAAATGTAACTTTTAGCAAAAGATAAAATAAATGATGTGATACTTACGGATCTTTCTTCTATGAGGAACGATGCGGGTCTTCCTTCTGCAGCAGAGTTGTTGGAGTTCATCATACGCCTTGCCTCACCTCTATTGTGAGTTCATCTCTTGACTTACCCGCATTGAATATGATAGTTTTTTACGCAAGGGTTAGTCAAAATAGCTACTATCTACTAGAGCATACTCTTGGTTCAAAAATCAACCTAGACACCACGTCTAATTTGATTTAGGAAGGAGTTCTAACCTAAGCACCACACTTAATTTAAAAAGCCTTTAGAAGAAAGATCACTACACCTTATGATTTGGGGAATCAAACTAAACACCATGTTTAACTTTCGAGCCATGAAAACAATTTAAACTAGGCACCATGCTTAATCTAAAAAGGTGTATGAAAATACTTCAAAACCTAAGCATACTATAGCAAACAACGGTAGCATGGAAACATCATAGAGATTTACTTAAATAGAGATGAAAGAGCATGATCATGGTGAGGATAATATTTTTATTTATTTATTATTTTTATATGCAAACGACATGATGGGTGATTGCAAGGAATTAAACATGCAATGGATCTACGATAAAAAAAAACATAAACTAAGTGGAGTAAATGCATGGATTATTCAAAGTAAACATGCAATGCAATGCAATGCAACAATTGAAAAGATAACTACTCATAAATTAAAGTCCATGAGCAAGACTTTCTCACCTTTGATCATACTTACCATGACTCACTAATAGAGTTTGTGAGTTGTGCAGCTTCTACTTTCGTCACTTGAGATGTGCTTTTGAATTCTTGTGACGCGACCTTTTCTTCAATCTACACATGGTTAGAATAATATATATAAATGTACCTAAGAGATGGCGGGGCTCTTGTGTTGATGGATCTTCTTTGTTCAAACTCCCTGGTTTCTCCTTTTCTTGTGGAAGCTTGCTAGGAAGGTCGCGGCGGCATCAAATGTCTGTCTATTCCACACTCAACAGAACAAGGGTAATCCTACTAAAGCTAATTGATACACTAAATTAGCGGATATCAAGATCATTATCGAGAATCTTTACGCCCGAATGCTTCCCAGAACGGCATCAAAAAGCTTGTTGGTATTTATTAAGTGCAAAAAGAATATAAAGGGTTCGCAAGCGCCACAGAATATATATACCATTATAGTTTTTACCGGGAGTATTCAGTATCGTTATTTATATTTTCCACGAGGGAAGCAAGGGTAAAGACTATGATAAATCAAAATCATGTATCTACTAACTTAATATACCAACTAAACTAAAGTGAGGGGGTAAATAATGTATATGATATAAATGATAATTAATAGCACTTAACCAGGAGAATATTATAATATAGAATAGATAGCTAGGTCGAGGAAGAGGACAACGGGAGAGATCTAGGTTCACGAATACTTCTCTAGTACTTTGGTTCTTGAGTAACTAAGGCATGAAAAGGTATAGCGATCATAAAAGAACACTTCGGGACATCGGAACACTAGCCACGGAAAGGGATGAGAAGGGGGCTAGGAAGCTCCGACTACGGTCCTACACTACCAATCCGAGCGTGGTGGAACACGTCGGCCGTTAATTTTGTCACCACCTAGGGCTACCACAACTATCCGTGTGGGACCTGGGTGCAATCTAAGGTAACCTCTAGTCTAGACACCATGTCCACACTATTAATTACTACTCTAATCATCATGAATAACGAGCACTCAATACGAGCGAAGATCCCATGCAATTATATAACAACTATATTCTAATCAATAACATGAAAGGCATAAAAGTACTAGATAAGATAGATCTAATTATGGCATAAAGTCTAATAGAGTTGAGATACAAAGATATACCAGAACGCTGAAGACTTCTCCAGAACCAGAGTGCAGTTCCGCTCTCCCTAACTCTCTACTAGATCTATTCTATTACATTGTAGCTGTCTAATCTAATTCTCGGGCGTCGTGCCTCCATCGATGAGATATGAAATTGATGTATGAGATGATGCGAGATGTTTGAAACCCGGGGTCTAGGGGTCTTTATATATGGGTCTTCTTACGTCCCGCCGGCTTCAACAAGCGATGTGATACTAATCGTGTTTGATCTTGATCCATCTCGTGCTTCTACCGACGCCCTCGGATCAAACCGGCGTTAAACAACCGGTTTAGATTGCGTCTTAGAGTCGGTTGAGGAAGCTTCCGGGAGCGGGGCCGGCGTGGCGGAGGTGGCAGGCCGATCGGCCCAAGATGGGCCCCACCTGGGCTGAGCTTTTGTGGGTGCGTGCGTGTCGTCGTGCCGTTTCGAATTGTATTTGTTGTTCGCGTCAAGCGGAGTCGGATGAGGGAGTTATGCCCGTTTTACGAACCCCGCTCTGCGGTGATATCTTCGATTACGGACTCGAATATGGTAAATGATATATCCGTTTCGATCATCTCGGCGAGCTCGCCGCAATGTTGTACTTTGATTCTTCATTTTGAAGTACTTCTATGTTGCTCTTTGTAGGAGTTGGATCGAGATGCGATTGGGACACGTCTTGGAGTCGTATGTCACTCCAATTCGCTTGTTTTTTCTGTTTAGTCCCTGCCAATCATAACTTCACCAAAACTCGTGGAAATATGTTAGTGACACCCTATTCTAAGTTGGTATTATTATTTATACCCCTTTCTCATGTTTATTTGATTAATAAATTTATACGATAACAGGTGTCAACAACAAGCAATTCAACTTTCTCAACAAACACTTGTTAGCAAAAAATTCTTTCGTCAATAGGACTTCCTGTATTTGGGCCGACAAGCCGCCTAGTTTTCTCATTGCTACTTTGGCAAATGATGTAATCTTATTCCATAATCAATAAAGTCAGCCATGATGGCATTCCCTAAAAAAAACATTTGTTCAACTTCATCCTCCCCTACACTACACTAGGCCCATGAGAGTGGTTAAGCCCGTGCAAAGCCTCTATTTAGGGGCAGTCCCAGCGGTGGAGCGAGGCACGGATTCCATAGTTACCGTATCGGCAAAAAATCATAACATAGACGCTATCCTTCCCAACTACGATGTCCTCGTGTAATAAATGTGCACGTTTCCCTCTCCCTTATCGCCTGCGGCTCTCATCCCTCGTTTCCTTGCGCGTGCGTGAAGGCGCGGCCGGCGGCGCGCAGTAAGAGCGCTGGCAACGCTAGGCACCGCGGCAGACGATTCGGCCGCCGCCGCGCGAAGCGCGATGTGCGAAAGTATGCCACGACCGGGCGCGGGCAGCGCAGACGCGGCATGGCGGCCCCGGTAGCTCGCGCGGCGGCAGCCGATGTGGTTGCATTGCCGAGCCTGATGCGCGGTCGGGCGGCGGGAAAGCACGCAGCCGCTGGCGGGCTGGGCGGGCGCGAGTTCGCGGCCGCGACGCGCGCGGCGCCTCGCCGCTCTTGCGACAGCGCCCGGCGGAGGGCCTCCCGGCGGCAGCGTCGCGCAGCCGACCCGTCACGCCCCGTCGCCGCCTCCATGGACCGCGGCGCCCCGGGCGGCGGGGCGCCGGTCGCGCGGCCACGGCTTCTGGCAAAGCGGGCTGCAGCGCCACCATGGCCGCGCGGGCGGGCGTCGGCGCTGCCGTCGCGGCGGCGGGCATGGTGGCCGGCGAGCGCTGCTGGAGTGGCGACGGTGAGCAATCAATGCCATGGGCGCCGGTCGTTTCTCCCCATCGGGATTTTCGATCGTTTCTATTTGCCTCGTTCGGCGTGGGCTTCGGTTTCGTGCGGAAGAAAGCGGCGTCACGATTTTCTTCTCTTTCTTCATTTAATAACATGCCACGTCGGATATTTTCATTTACTCCGCAAGCTCATAAATGCAGATAAAAACGATCATTATTACCGTTGGGACTGCCCTTATAGCTCTACAAAATAAACTAGCTGCTACGCTCATCGTAGCTTTTCCTTTTCTGGTCTCACAGGAGAGCTCCGATGCACCATCGCAACAATAACTTCCAACTCACAGGAGTAGCCATTAAATCAGGTGTGCTCTTTGTGTGTGTAATTAAGAGCTCGGCGTGCACAAACACCAAAAAGCTCTGTGAGTTAATTTGAATTTGCCTATCAACTTGTCCATTTACACTTCTTTGATCAACACATGGCTTGTGAAAGACGAAGCTCTATATTATTCTTCATCTATATTATACCTGTGTCTTGCACTTGTTTATCATCGTCTCCACTTTTAGCATCCTTTTCTTATCTCTCCACCTTGTTGAGCTTTTGCATATCATATGGTCCTTGCTATCTCCACTATGGCCTTCGTCCAAGATACCTTTGTGGACTAGTGCTAACCATGAAGTCATTAGTCCACAATTGTTGTCATTAACCTTTATAGATGACCACATGATAGTTGGACTTTTGCAAACCAATCCATACCGATTTCAATTACAATGTCATCCGGGTCTCTTCGCATATGGCGTTTCCATCCCGGTAGGCATACGTTGTTCGTCACATCGGTAATGGCTAAAACCGAGCAAAGCTTATCTCAATGGTGAGAAAAAATTGTAGGTGTCAATCTAACAATAAGTTTTGAAGGAGTGAAATCCAAAGAGAAAAACAATAAGCATCCCTCTCTCTGGGTGACCGCTGTGTCTACGCCATCTGAGCCAGCCAACCGTATGTGTTACGCTTGCGTGCAATTTCTTTTAATCTTAGCAAGTTTTTAATCTTCCCGGTGCAACCAATGAACTAACGGCATATTTTAGAGTACGATTGAGAGTACCGGTCTCACGGGGACACCCCCGACGCCGGCGCCGGCAGCTATCCCAGCGCCGGCGCCGGCCTCCTCCCCCCTCCTCCCCACCGCTCCTGCCTCCTCCACGGCCCCGCTCTACCTCCCGGGTCGCTGTGCTGGCCCATCGGCAAGGGCCGCATGATGGAAGCCAGGGCCATCCTCCAGATCTTTGCTTGCGGGGAGGGGCGTGTCGGCGAGATAAGGCGCTCTCGTCGAGGGCCTCGGTGGCGGCTCACCGTCATCGAGAGATGCGTCTTGGGACCCGCCACGGGGCGCCGCTGCGACGGCCGTCGTCGAACCTGAACCCGGGGAGGACGAGAAGGTGTATGCGGGCTCGGCGGGCTGTCGTGGGTGGGTGGCATAGCATGTCTGCGAGAGCGGCGGCGTGCAGCGGCGGCGCTTCGAGATCTTCTACATGGCCCGGGTTCATGCTTTCGGCGTCCTCTCCGGTCTCATCGCTCGCCTACCTCGCGCTCATCGTGTTCTCCACGGTCGCCGGTGGGCCGCCGTCGACAAAGGCCGGCCGCCACCACGGATCCCTCCCCGCTGATCGGGGCTGGGGTGCCTCCGGCGCTCCATTTGGGGCTGCCGACATCAGTGATCGCCCGGGAGCCGCGCCGTAGTCTCCCGGGGCTGCCATGCGGGGAGGCCGCGATCTTCTTGGGACCCGGCCGTCTCCGTCAGCGTCGGGCCGGGGATGGCCCGCGCGGCCCCGGCGGGGCGGATCTTCCCCCTCGATTGTCGGTGGGCCTTCCTCTCGAGTGCTCCGACCGCAGCGTCCCGAAACGCCGATGCGGTGCGCTCTTTGGTCAGCGACCCTACATCGGATCCGGCGCCCTAAATTTGGATGCATGGCCTCCAGCTGTGCGACCTTGGCGCGGGCGTCGTCGTGCGGCGCTCAGAGCGAGCTTCGTCGTCCCTCCCATCGCGATCCGGCGTCTTGAGCATCGATCGGCTGGCGAGTAATTCCACATCATTGCCTCACTTGGCCTGCGCCTCGAGCTCAAGGCGTCCGCCACCAACACCCACCCGCCCTCTTCAAATCCGGCTTTCCAATAGTTGGAGCGGCGTCGGCGTCCTCCATTCTCGAGGGAGGGCGACGGCGCCACCGAAGATGGTTGGCATGGGCCCGTTATGCGTCTGCGGTCATCGGGGAAAGACACGGCGGATCGAAGGCGGTTCGAGTCTTCCTCCCCGCACAAAAGATCGATGGTGGCTATTCGAATGCCACCCTTGCATCAAGGTGGAGGGGCACGCGATGAGGGCACCGCGATTTGGCGTGGGCTGATTTGCTTTGTCTGCGGTGGGGGCGGTCGACATCCAATGAGTTCATTCAAGATCATTTTGGTGCCGCGTTGTTCAAAGCGTGGTGGTTGTTTCAATGACCGCCATGAAGGCGACATCGATATCTTTAGCACCATCTTAGTAGTAAACTCAATTCTTTTTGGATGTAGTAGATCTTTAGTACATTTATCTTCTTCATGTACTAAAGTTTTTATTCTTAGTTTTGTAATAAAGTTTTATTATTGTGTGGTAACGCGAGGTCGTGTGCGTTACCACAGAGGCGGAATGTTAATTCCGTTATTAAAAAAAATTTAGAGTACGATTTCAAAACATATTTATTTACAATATAAATTTCATTGCTGCTACGAGTAGAGTATGCCGTGTCACATGGGCTCCGGCAACCTCCACGCGCAGAGCGGCGCAGTGTGATCGATCACTCCAGGGCCCGGCACGGCAAAGAAGGCAAGTTAAAAGGGGCCGCTAGCCGGAGGCCGAAGCAAGAGGCACAGCACAGAGTCTCAGACCCACAAGACACCGGTACACCAACCCGAGACGCTAACCCAAATCCAATCAGACCGAATGGGCGCCGCATCACCGGACTCCGGCGACCTTATTCAGGTGGAGCCGGCGAGGCCGGGATCTCCGGTTGCCGTGGTGACCATCAACCGGCCCGCGGCGCTCAACGCGCTGACGAAGCCCATGATGGTATCCCTGGCGGCTGCGTTCCAGCGGCTGGGCGCCGACGACGCTGTGGCGGCGGTGGTGCTCGCGGGCCGCGGTCGCGCGTTCTGCTCCGGGGTGGACCTGACGGCGGCGGAGGATGTGTTCAAGGGCGACGTGAAGGACGTCGCCACCGACCCCGTCGCGCAGATGGAGCTCTGCCGGAAGCCCATCGTCGGCGCAATCGCCGGGTTCGCCGTTACTGCCGGGTTCGAGATCGCCCTAGCCTGCGACATCCTCGTCGCCGGACGCTCCGCCAAGTTCCTGGACACCCACGCCAAGTACGTCTATCAATCATTCACTTATTAGCTGCTCTTGCGACTAGGATGGCAATTAGAGACACTCTTCCTTAGTTTATTTACTCGATTACTAGTTTTCAGCTCGGCAGTAGCGAAATTTGGGTGTTTCGAACTTTGGGTAGAAAACTAGAGCTTTCGGTACTTTTATTTGGTAATTTTGTATAACACAAGATTGCCTTATTTGGTAATTTTGCATAACAAAGATTGCCCGAACATATCATTAGTCAGCATTTCCAGTTTCCACTCTCCAATTTATTTATGCCATTGCCTTCTAACCTGTTCACGTCATCTATTGTGCTCTAATCAATATCTGGTTTTGTGATGCAGGTTTGGGATATTTCCTTCCTGGGGTCTTTCACAGAAGCTTTCTCGCATCATTGGGCCAAATAGAGCAAGGGAAGTGTCACTAACTTGCATGCCTGTTACTGCTCAAATGGGAGAGAGGTGGGGGCTTGTTAACCACGTTGTGGATGACAATCAGGTGCTGAGTAAGGCGATAGAGGTTGCCGAGGCTATCGCGAGGAACAACCGCAACCTAGTTGTTTTATACAAATCGGTTATAAATGATGGGTTTAAGCTGGATTTGGAACATGCTCAGGCACTTGAGAAGGTTCGAGCCTGTACATTCTGTGCTACATTACATTTTTTTTATCAAATTATCAAGTTTAGTTGATCTTGTGTGGCAGTTTAACTACAAAGCGCGTATACGTCATTGGAAAACTATGGACACTCCGTAGGAAATGTTCATCTAATATCCTCAGGGACATAAACAATAGGCACTTCAATTCTCTTTTGGTGATGCTGGGCAAAAATTCGAGCTGAATATTTGATTTTATTTTAGTTTTACTAATTGTGGTTGATCCTGGACGCCAGGTGTGGTCTATGTTTTTTTAGGAAGTGTGGTCTGTGGCATTCTATTGGTATTGTATTATAAATAGAAATTAGTACAAATTTGCTACACTGTGTCAAATTTCATTCATGATACTATATTTCAGAAAATGCATAAGCTCATATCTTCACGGTTCCAATTTTCAGGAAAGAGGTCACAACTACTACAGTGGAATGACAAAGGAGCAATTCGCGAATATGCAGAAATTCATCCAGGGCCGGAGTTCTAAAACACAATCAAAGCTGTAGTTGCTGACGACATTTTCTGTTGTCCTTGTACGATGCACAGGTGCTGAAAGCGTGTTCAGTAGTCTGAAAAATAAGATGCCGGTGTGGCATTATACAGATACCGTGTTCTCATGTTATGGAAAGACACACATACCTTGCAAACACGTGTTGTTGTTAGCTGCCAAACTGTGTTGCTCTCTTTTTTCTCATGCTATAAAACCGGTCAGGTGCTGGGATATTTTGTATCTTACAGAGCATAGATAAATAAAATACTATTCCTTCATTCCAAATTATAAGACTTTTCGGCTTTTTCTAGATACATTTCCTTTATTATGCAGTTATATATATACTACGCTCTAGATATAAAAGTAAAGTAAATGTATGTAGAAAAGCAAAAAAAGGCCTTATAATTGAAAATGAAAAAGCTAATACTAATCTGCTTGACTGCTTCTAAAGACATAGGTGATGCTTCCATCGGGGGCGCTTTGAATTTCTGTCACTACATTAGGTCATTTTTTTCAACTGAACATTAGATTGGAATATAAGGTTCAAAAGATTCATGTCTGAAGCCCACAACATGTCAAGCAACAAGCTCAATGTCGACCATATCAATAGAGATGCACTAGTAAAGTTCCTATCACTAGATCTGCAATCTGCAATAGGGCGATGTCCTTAACAACAACAATTAGTACAAATCATCAGGTTGCCTTATTACCCGCGTAAACATTGACCGAATCAGTACATATGCACTAGCAAAGCTCCTAACATGGTTTCTTTTATATATATCGAAACTAATAGTTTCAGATTTATTTGGTAGGGTTTTGTGGTTTAGTACCAAGTAAGTAAAACCAATGGCCTTGCCAAACAGTGTTAAACTGTCCAATTGAGTATCCCATAGATCAAATTAACGGGAAGAATATTGAAAAGGTCAAAACTGACTCACTTAGAACATCTTCAAGAGTCTTTTGAAAAAATGTAACCATCTAAATCACCATTTGACTAAAAATCACTTTCTATATCATCACTATTACACTAGAATAGAGAGTTATTCCTTAGCTAGCTAGAAATTTATAATAAGTTGTTCACCACTATTACTCTAGAATAGAATCCATTGTTGTTTTGTGCTGAGTCATGAGGGACTATGAGTTCTAACCATCTAAATCACTTTCTAGAATATAAGCTAGTGCTTTATATGACAACAAAGGACATCAAAGTTATGCGCAAAAAAAAAGAAGTGTAAACAACAATCGTTAAGTGTCGCCCTTCCTTTTTTTTTATCTGGAAAAAAACATCCAGTCAATGAAGTCAAACATCACCAATCTCAAAGCGACGGCCTCGGGGTGGCCGTCGGCCCGTCAGGGCGAGACAACGTGCTCGCCGTGGACCGTGGTGCCGCCGCGCGCCCGCTCCCCGCTCCCCTCCGCCTTCCGCGCCTGCACTGCTGCCTCCAGTATACTGCGGCGGCGAAGCTTCCAGAATTCTAGCTTAGGGTTTCTCGGGGCAGCCTTCGATGGGGCCTCCCATCTTCATCCTCTTCCTCGTCCTCACGGCCGCCACGGTCGTGTCGTCGCCCCCCGGCGGGGAGGCGTTCCGCCGGGACCCAGGGCACCCGCACTGGCACCATGGCGCTTTCCATGACGTCGAGGACAGCGTCCGCGCCGATGTCCGCCGCATGCTACACACCCGAGCAGAGGTACTCCCATATCTTCTCCGCTTCATCGCCTTCTAAACTAAACCTCTCCGCCGGCGCATCCATGGCTCACGTGTACCAGTGCGATCCGCGAATAGGAGCTCAATTCGACTAGATTCGAGCTGAGTCGGAGCATAGCCCCTCATGACTCTGCTCCCTATGTGGGATCTGCCCTTTGGATTTCATCTCTCCTCGGAGAGATTGACTGCTTTGTTATGAAGTGTGTCGTGCCAATTCAGATTTTTGTCACGTGTACAAGTAACGTGATATGACTGTACAAATCCTGGCTGGAATTGAGGATGGCGGATTAGGTTGCTCACCCGAAGTGTTATGGCGTGACCGAGAAGTTGTTACAGTTAAGCTAGTGCTTTATATAACAACAAAGGATATCAAAGTTATACACACACAAAAAAAAGGACATCAAACTTAGTGTAAACAACAATTGTTAAATGTCGTCCTTCCTTTTTTATCTGAAACATGTATGTTTTTGCTTTTCTTTTTATAAGTTTTCCATGTTATTTGACTCACCAGGTATGTTCTTCAGGTTCCATTTCAAGTGCCTCTTGAGGTTAATGTTGTTCTTATTGGTTTCAATGGCGATGGAGGGTATAGATACTCTTTGGATGGGCACAAGCTCGAAGAATTCCTAAAAATGGGTTTCCCACTTCACAGGCCCTCTTGCTTCGAGACAGGGGAGCCAATTGATATCGAGCATCATATTATGTACAATGTTATAGCGGTAATGCCTCATTTCAGATAATAATGAATTGCTTTTCACAATTGTGTTATCCTATTGTCACCCAGTGTGATTTTTTAGGCTGGACAACCGGAGCTGATTTCTCTTGAGAAGTCACTGAAAGAGGCCATGCAACCTGCAGGAACTGCAAGAGATGTAAGCAGGAATATATTATTTTCCTATACAGTGATCACTAACAGTTGTTCATAATTGTCACGATACACTCTAACTATTGTCCTTCACAGAGTGAATATGGCAGGGAACTGCCTCTTTTTGAAGTAGAAGCGACTGCAGTGGAGCCGATATTTCAGAGGCTATACTCATTCATTTTTGACATGGAGCCTGGTTATCCTGCAAACGAGATGGATAGGCCTGTTCCTGTTGCGATATTTGTTGTTAATTTTGATAAGGTTAAACCCTGTACCATCCCTCTCTTGATTGTATTGTTTACTTCCTGTTTGTACTTTGTACTCTGATGCCTGCATGCAAATTCTGGATTATAGAAAGTGCAGTCCTTCATGGCTATATAAGAGTCAGATGCAATATCTTGTTTCATTGTCCTGTACTTTATAGGAAACAGTACATGAGAAGTTGAGGAATTTATTGAAATATACATAATAACAACTGTTCTAGGGGAAAATGTATCCTTAATAAGAGGTGAAATTCTCAACTTTTACAGATTAAAATCTATAGTAATTTCTTCCATTGAAACTAATTTGTTCTCCTTTAAAGAACATTTAGATTGTCCTTTCAGCTTCCTTCTTTTCTGTAACATCTAGGAAATATCCAGAGCTGAGTCTTAAAAAGATTTTGATCCGAGCTCCACAATCCTTACTTTTACCAAGGAGAAAACTAGTGCTCTTAATCTTCATCTTTTTTTCTTATTCGTTTGAGATTTGTAAATAACATGGTACATATTTTCCTTGGCAGGTTAGAATGGATCCTCGAAACAAAGAAGCTAATCTTGATAGTTTAATGTATGGTACAATTGGTGGACTAACAGAACAAGAACTAAAGAAACAAGAAGCAGAATACATTTACCGTTACGTTACAATGGCGGTGGGGCAACTCAAGTTTGGCTAAGTTCTGGAAGGTGATAATTGCTCTAATCTGCTACTATTTTGTTACAACTTGCACTTTACAGTGAAGGTCCTCTGCTTCCTATCAAAAAGCCACATTTTCATTCACCACTAGAAGTGAAGTAAATTAACCCCGTTGTGGTCACATGGTCAATACAGGAGTGGTTCAAAGCCCTGTTCGGCTAGGCGCTAGGCGGAATCTAGGTGGTGACCTACAGCCTAGAGCCTAGTCTGGAGTAAGCAGAGCCTAGGCGCTCCTAGGCGTTTTCCTAGGCGGTGCCATCTACATACATATACCTTGCCATATACATCATATATACCTCTAAAACTCCAGAAAAATAGGGGACTAGTGGGCCTTTAGTCTAAAAAGGAAGCCCATCAAAGCAGCCCAACTATTCAACAGCCCACCTCAAACCTTATCCTCTCCCCAGATGCCTTCCCTCCCCTCGTTCGGCCCTGCCGCTCGCCCTTGCATCGCTGCCGCCTCCTCTACCCCCCATTCAGGCCTCTTCCGCAGCCGCGGGTCTCCGTCCGCTGCCTCCTCCCGCCGCCGCCGCACACCCGCCTCATGCTCCCATCGCCGCCGACCTCCGCGCTGCCCCCACGCGTCCCTGCCATGGCGGATCAGGCCACCTTTCACCAGCAACAGCTGGGCAGAGCCCTAGGTACCCGCCTACCCCCTAGGCGAGGCGGAGGGCCATCGCCTAGAGCTTAAGCGCGCCTAGGCGCCGCCTAGCCGAACAGGGGTTCAAAGAGTAATCTAGTTCAAAGAGTAATCTAGGGAAAACAAACAAACATTACCATTTTGAAGTATTGACAGCTTCACTTCATGACAATCATTAAATTATACCTTTTCTTTTTTTCATTTTTTTGGACATGTGTCCCTTTTCAATTTCATGATGTGTAGATGTGAACAATCATCACACGATCAAGACAGTTACATTGTGCAATCGCATATCTTTACAAAAATAAGATGGCTGTATTAGCACTATAGCTCTTAAGTCTTAACACCATTAATTTGTACTCGGGCCCTTTTTTCTATATATATTTCATGTTCTGTTCTATACTTATGCTGCTTCAAGGATAACACACAAGATTTAATTTGTATCAGTTGTTATTGTTACTTCATATCGTTTTTTGTCTCCTTAACCAAGCCATTGTGACCAATGAACTAGGAGACTTGATTCTTGTAAAATGTTGAACACACTAATAAATGAGGTGGGGGTTTATGCCAGGAAGGTGTAGATATGTATCTTCTTGAAAGAGAAAATTGCCCCAGGAGCAATTTGTCCTTCTGCGTGTGCAATTTTGTACTAGAGGGAAACACACTTTTTGAGATGGGGAGCAACCTTTTTTGGTGGCACACAGGGAATCCTCTCTCAAAATAGGCACATGGTACACCCCTTTACATTATCATGGGAACTTCTGGGCTTTAAAGGGAAGGTGTCAAGGTTATATGTTTAGTCTTGTCAATTGCGTGATTGGGTTGCAGCTATATCCACACCCCACCTTGTTGTCATTCCCATCAGTGTACTCAACTATGAAGAGGAGATAATATTTTCCATGGTTACTTTATGAAGTCATGTATTTTGCCTGTAAAACTAGCTGAAATGCAGATTATTTTTGTGTTATTTGGTCGTTACCATGTGCTAACGATTGTAACGGATTGGTAAACCGAGAAACTTAGAACTGTGCAGAGAGAGGAGGAAGTGATGATGGTTTCAACTATACGGGATAAGTGTAGAAAGCAAATAGAGATGTAACAATAAGGTTGAGATTTGAACAAGAAAATTTTTTGGACACGGGGTTTATGATTTGTTTACTTGCATGCCATAGATAATTTCACTTGTGTGACCTTGTCCGTAAGGAATGCTTATGTAGAGCTGGTGTACTGGACCATTATTCATTGAACTTTTGAGTTTACTTTTATGATGCACTTCAATTGCTCAAGCAGCTTTAAGTTATTTGTGCTCTAAACTCCCACGGATTGGCCTCTGCAGATTTGTTGTAATAGATCTTTCAGCGGGCCCTTGTACATATGGGAAAATAGAAACTGAAGAAGGCAGTGTCAGCTATAGGTCAATGCCACGGTTATCACAAATAATCTTCCCAAGAGGACTTGCTGCCCCAAGTGCTAGTTCAACGCAAGATATTTTCATTGGGCAGCTTGGAGGTTTAATTTCAACCACCATTGAGCATGTGATAGCTCCTGATATAAGGTATTTTCAGAAAGTAGAAATACCTTGCTTCATTCAAAGTTTCTTCATTATTTGATGAATGACTGACACTGTCAGAATGTTTTATCTTGATCGCATGAAGTATTCACAGCAAGCAGTTGGTTATTTGTATTATTCACTTTTCAGTCCCAATCCCAAGTACCAAAGAATGCTACCTTGGTACCTGTGTATGGCCAATCGTCTTTAGTTCTCATGCATATCTTTGTCTGTAAACATGCAACCTAACTAGGTCACTATGTCTTGTGTGATTGTACTAAATGTCTAACAACTTATTACCTGACCCAATGAAAGATTTACATTTTATATTTGTTGTTCAAACCATCAATGTCGCTTTGCAAAAAGGACAACAGATGATGGCTAACTTTGCAAGTAAGGACAAAAATGAACAAGTTATAGAAGAATTGCAGCTAATGCTAACTCAGGCATTTCTAGATTATGTTGGCCATGCGATACATGATATCTA
This sequence comes from Hyparrhenia diplandra, assembly GCA_015847255.1. Lineage (NCBI taxonomy): Eukaryota > Viridiplantae > Streptophyta > Magnoliopsida > Poales > Poaceae > Hyparrhenia > Hyparrhenia diplandra. The sequence goes on from JADLZK010002472.1 coordinate 152,082, forward strand.
GCATTCTAGCCCTTCCTATGTAACGGTCATCTTCTCATTTTCTTCTTTTTGATTATGCTGATGTTACCTCTTTTTTTCATTCCAGATTCGAAACTGTTGACATGGCAGTGAGGTTGCTTGTACCTATTATTGTGCTACAGAACCACAATAGGTACAACATTCTTCAAGAAGGCCATAACTATAGCATAGATGTTCAAGCTATAGAAAGGGAGGTTAGTTGTCTTTTTCTTGTGTGAGTTTTGTATGTTTCTGAAGCTACATGGGTTCATGGTTGCCTTGCCAGTGTACTAGTTAACTAAAGACTGTTTATTTGGGACATCAAAACTAGCACAGCTTGTAGTTAGTGTTAATTCAAGCATAGTTTACTATCAATCAACTTTGCTGCTTCAAATCAATATGTGAACAGTTTTTAATCATCAATACGACTTACAGTTACAAAGAACAATGTTTTGTTGCCAATGCAATAAATTGTTAAATTGTTTTCCTCTTTGTCTATCTAATTGCCATATTCATTATCCTTCAGGAGAGTTTATAGTAACAATAGGTGCTATCTTGTTAAATTAACCAGATTATAAGCTAGTCAGTCAAATTAGTGCATATTAGGGCCTCTTTGGTAGAGCTTGACTCCCTGATTCTTAGATCCAGCTCCTTGATTCTGTTGGAGTGATTCTAGTTGATTCTGGTGTGGGAGCAAGGTGGGGAGCAGGTGAAAATGGAGCAGTTTTTTTTACCTCCCAGCTTCCAGTGTAAATGGAGAAGTGATTATTTTCTGCTCCCCCACCAGAATCTGTGTGGGATTTTTGCTGTTTGATTGTGGAGCAATTCTCGTGGATAATCTGCTCCAAGGAGCTCTGCCAAACAGGCCATTAGCTGAAAAAGAATATCAGTACAATTATATGGCTTAACCTATGTCTATGCGACATATCCTGGACAAATTATGTTTTTGTTGGTTTTGTACACCAAAGAACCACATATGGTTTGTTGATTGGGATCCATATAGTATATATAATCTATTTTCTTTCCACTTGTGATCTGGATTATTACATGCCATTATGCATCCTCCAAGTTTACTCATAAGTTCGTATTTTTCAGGTTAAAAAGATGGTCCACCCTGGTCAGGAGGTAATAATAATTTCTGGTTCACATGCGCTGCACCAGCACGAAAAGTTAGCTGTTGCAGTTTCCAAAGCAACACGTAGTCATTCTCTTCATGAAACAAAGAGTGATGGTCGATTTCATGTCCGTACCAAAACTTACTTGGATGGAGCAATACTTAAAGAGGTATGATGGATTTTGGCTTTATGTGATCATGTTTGAACTCTGCAGAAGAAATTTGCAATCATTGCTAGTGCACATACCTGCAGGTTTTGTATGTTTTCTGTACTCTTAAACGAAATGGACACTTCTGGCAGTCTTTTTTTTTTACATTGTCCAATTTTCACATTTTGTAATTGGAAACGATTGGATCAAGTGCAAATAACAGACATGTGCACACCAAATGTAAAAGACCATCATCAAATGGATGTGTTACTGAGTTTCTTGAAGTAAATAGAACTCAGTGTCAAGTTGGTGCAGAGTAGCAGAATTATAAAGATCAGTCTAAATTTCTTGTTGTCTTAAATTTTGAATGCAGCATTGCAATGATGTGTTCTCAACATGTACAGGAAATGGAGCGGTCTGCTGATGTGCTGTCTGCTGGTTTATTAGAAGTTGCAAATCCTTCTCTCTCAAGTAGATTCTTCCTAAAGCAGGTGTATAATATGTTCTGTCTGATATATCCTGCAAGCTAGCATCTGTTTCAGGGGCCTCTATACTAAAGAGTTTTCTACTTTTATTTATATGATTGGTGTTATGGATTTTTTATTGTGATTTTTTGGCATTGGCAGAATTGGAACAGTGGAGAAGATGATGCAAAAGATTCTATTAAGCACAGACCCTTGTGGGAATCTTACATGCCCAAAAATAAGAAAGAAAGGAGCAGAACTGGAAAAGAAGAAACATGGAAGTCTATACAGAACTTATGGGACCAGAGTGATCCCAGTGTAAGTTTCATTTGCATGGGCAGGCCTCCCTCCATTTCTCCATCTCTAGCAGAACATGGTTACAAAATGAATCTATCATGCCTCAAATTTAATTCTGACAATAATCTAACCTTTTTTTTCTTAATAACCCTTCAGTTTTGTATTATCACTGGCCGATGTCGATGCTGAACTTCTCATGGAAGAGGAAAGTCTTGTTTGGACAAGTAAAGATGTTGTTATTGTGCTTGAGCATAACAATGAAAAGATTCCTCTAAGGTATTTTAGTGTTTCTATCAGCAAATATATTCTGTGAATTCTTGTATGTACTGCATCGCTCAAGTTGCTTCTATGTTTAATTCTTTATATCATCCCTTTGCTGTCACAGCTATGTGTCAGAAACGGCTAGGCAGTTTGCTCTTCCGTCTCTCGCACAGCGCCACATCTTGGCTGGTCTGGCGTCAGCAATTGGCGGCCTGAGTGCACCATATGAAAGGGCATCACGTATTCATGAAAGACATGTAGTGAACTGGCTGTGGGCTGCAGGCTGTCATCCATTTGGACCATTCTCAAACTCCTCCCAGATCAGTCAAATTCTTCAGGATGTAGCACTGGTAATGTCATCAGCAATAGTTTTTTCATTTATATAAAATGAAATGTACAATGAGTGTAGGCAGGGAGTGAGGGAGCTCAATGCTCCTATGTGGAAGTGACTAAGTGAGGCCTAAAGTAGAAAAGCTGTTCACGCTTCCTATGGTTTGCACAGTGCATACTGCATAGGTATGCAAACTGACAAAAAAACAAGGCTAAACTATGTCCCAATTGCTTGTGTCCGAGTTTTGCCAGTTTCAATTTTTTGGATCAACATAACTTGGGTATGCAATGCATCCAATTATCCAAATCCAAGAAATCTTGGTATTATACTTACTGCATAAGTCATAACTGTCGCCGCATAAGTTTTTGGTTTGTTGATATTTGACTGGCATAAATTGTTTTTTTTTTTCTGTGCTTTCATATCCACTACCACTATGTAACCCATGTTTTAATGTGTGTAGAGAACTACAATTTATGCTCAAGTGGATGCTGCTCTTCGCAAAATAAGAGACACATCAGAGGTCCTAAATGCAATTCATTACATTTATTCACCTATTTCCTCAATTGCACAGAAAGTGTAACTACTACTATCTCTGGTTTGGTGCAGTTTGTCCAATCTTTTGCATCAGAGCATCTCAAGACACCATTAGGAGAACTTGTGAAAGGTAAGAAAAACAAGTCCACCGCTGACTTATGGGTAGAGAAGTTCTATAAGAAGGTGACCACTCTGCCGGAGCCTTTCCCCCATGATCTTGTTGAGAAGTTAGAAGAGTACCTGGATGTAAGTATATATTTCATGAGTGTACTTTCATGATGAAAGATGCATATATATGTTCTGATTTTCCTGAATCTATGGTGCCCCTTGTAGAAACTTGAAGGGCAACTCGTGGACTTGTCTTCCTTACTGTATGACCACCGGCTGGCGGATGCATATAAAAACAGTACCGACATCCTGCAAAGCACTATATTTACACAACAGTATGTTTATACAGAGATGTAGATTTGCACCTGGCTTCTCTTTTGTGCTGTCCTTTTTGAACTCACTGTTTTCATTCTGTTTCATTCAAATCATTTTTACCCTTTTCTCTTGACAGGTATGTGGAACGTGTTCTAGCTAACGAGAGAGACAGGATGAAATGCTGTAGCATTGAATATAGTCATCCAAAGCAGTCATCCCAGGCTTTTGTCTATGGAGGGATCCTTCTGGCTGGATTTCTTGTCTATTCACTGGTTATTTTCTTCTCTTCACCTGTTCGCTAATTTTGTGTCCAGATGCAAGCTAGGTTTGTCTGGGCTGTCAATCTTCACGAGGGAATGATCTAAACTGTGTCGGATAGAGAAGGGCTTCAGCACAGTTTGAGTGCTATTTTGGTATACACAAGCAGTCAGACGGCTGATATATGTAACTGACTCAATGTTCGCAATAAGCTATAATCGATTGTCACATTACAGCTGGTGCAGGCTATGAAAATATGAAATAGTTTTCCCCCATTTTGCAACTTGTGACTAGCCAGCAAACATGGAGTTGTGCAAGGGCAACTGGACAAATAGTAGTTTTTTTCGTGGCAAAATTTTCGAACAATTATGTTCCCTGGCTTGTATGTTTTCTCTCCTTTTTGAGAATGCCTGAAACTTGTCTAATTTTCTTCGACTCAATTTGTAGAAAAGCTCGTCTAGAAGGATATAAAAGTCTTATTGTAATCAACACTTTTTGGGAACTCGTGGGAAATTGCAGGCGTCAGTTTTACATAAAAAGCGTATAAATTTGAACTTTCAGCTCGCAAACTCATTTTAAACTTTTCCGGTTTTGTGCTGTTTTGTTTTAAAAGAACTTTAAAATTTCAATAGTATAATAATGTTCTTGTTGACTTAACCATGTATTTCGGGCGCCTGTTGGCTGCAGTTGCGAACTGTAGCGAACAGGCTTTTCGTTTCTGAACATTTGAGAAGTGAGCTAGATGGTGAACATCCACCGTGGATTGAATCGAATTCGGCGATGAGACACCGCATCAAGCTCGAGGACCAGCAATTGTGAGTCTGAGACCTAACCAAGCTAGTATGGAATCACCACAATGGAACTCCACGACACTAAATTGAGCTCTCTACCTTTCAATTTAAGATAGAAGATAGGGATTGGGAGACAGGTTGGGCCTTGTTCGTTTTTGGTTGGATTGGCTCCATTCGGACCGGATTGATTTGGTCTAGTTTTGAATCCGGTTCATGGTAAAATATGTGTTCGGTTAAGGAATGATTCCTCACGGATTGATGTAGGCTGGTTTTGAATCCTCCCATTTTATATAAAACACCGGATTTGTTCCACAACTCTTGAGGTCCAAAACGGAACCAACCGAACGAAACAGATTGAGTGACACGGGTGGATTCACTCAAACTGGGTCCGAAATTAATCCGGACCGAATTCAATCCGACCAAAACGACCAAAGCCTTAGTGAGAAAAACCCTTCCAAAATATGAAGCAACCCCTAACCGAATGCCCTCTTTCATTGCAATCTTTAATCCTCGCGGGCTCGCGGCCACCTGTTGCTATTGTCGAAGGTTCTCCTGTTGGTGTCTTTCCAAAGGTTAAGCTGTATAGCCTGTATCTCGCCGTATCACTTAACTGTCTTCGCTCCGCTCTAGAGGCTTTGTGTGTGGCCGCCTCCCACCAAGGTATGATCTTCAGAGTGGTCAGCTTGTTGTTGCCCCAGTAGTCCAATGAAGCCGGCGCCGTCTCTCTTTTTTAGAGAAAAATCAAGGGTCTGTCCTCTCCAAATATCAAATATTATTTAGCTTCCCCAGTACAAAATTTTGCATGGAATAGTGACAGTACATAACCTTTAGTTCGATGGATACAAAATGAATAACTAATTACACAAATGCCAAATGGAACCACGCACGGTAGTGCAGTGCAGAGCGATCATCTCATCCGTTCCAATGGCAGTGCTCCCTAACGTCCCTGAATAGGCAGGCCAGCAGGTGGCGGTCGTAGTCCATGGTCGTATACTGTACCACGTGGTTGAAGTAGGCCACGGCGTCGTCGTCGGCCAGCATGCAATGCATGATCCCGCACCGGCGGAGCACCTCCAAGTCCCTCCGCGAGTTCACGAGCGACCCGACAAGCGCCACGAAGCCCGTCACCAGGTTGCCCCCGTCCAGCTGCCGCGCCGCGGGCCACCTCCCTGCTCGAACGCCACCAGATTCGCGAGCAGCACCTTGGCGCCCTCGTCGAGCACGAACGCCGGCACGTGCAGCACGCCGTACCGGAAGCTGATGTCGAACACGTCCCGCGGGGTTGCCTTGCGCTTGAACGTCACGCCGGCCTCCTCCATCTTGCCCGCCGGCGGGACCATCGACGTCAGACGGCCTTTGCTGCCGGCGCCGGCGCCCTCGCCAGAACGCGGCGACGGGATCGCCGGCTGCTTCCAGATGGCCAGCGACGCGCCGTTGGCGTCGCCGATGCTGTTGCGGCGGGCATTGTCGCTGTCGGCGGCTGGGTTGCGGACGTTGCACTCGTAGTGCAGGTGCAGCAGATGGTGGATGGTCTTGTCGCTGCGCGGCCGGATGACGCGGCTCGACGGCAGGTCGCCGGCGAAGGCCTTGCAGAAAATATCCAGGAGCGCGTCGCGCTCATCAGCGCCGCCACCGCCATCGTCGCCGGCGAAGGCGACGGCGTGCAGCTTCTCGATGACGAAGAAGGGTATCTGGTTGTCCAGCAGGAGGACGTCGTGGTACATGTGGTGCCACGCCCACTTGGCGCCCCCGGGCGCGGCGAGCTGCCCCTCGCCCTTCTTGAGGAAGAACTCGAGAAGGAAGCAGCCGTCGAGCACCAGCAGCTCCGCGAACTCGTCGGCGCCCAGGCTGAAGCCCTCGGCGTAGCACCGGCGCGCGTCCGCCTCGACCTCGCGCGCGGCGCGCACGTACGCGCCGAGGCCTTGGCCACCGGCACCGGCGGCCTCCTTCTTCCCCCGACCCCGCGAGAGGAAGTCGCGGAGGAGGCGCCACTTGTGTTGCTGCGCGGCGCCCAGGCCGGCGCGGCCGTGGTAGTAGGGGCCCACGGACACGACCTTGGGCTCGTACAGGTCGCGGTGCCGATCGCGCACGGCCGACGGGAGGCGGAGGATGGTGTAGGGGTCGTCGTCGGCCAAGGGCGCCGCCGCGTCCACGCGCCGCTGCATGGCCTCCACCTGCGCGTCGTCGTGGTAGAAGAAGCCGTTGTCCTCGCCCGTGGCCGCCGCGCCGCCGCCGTTTCTTTCGCGCTCCATGACGAGCGACACGAATACACGACACGAGTACACGAACACGAGACGAGACGCCCGCGGGGGGAGAAACTTGGAGCTTGTGCCAAGGGGAGGGGATTTTGAAGGACGGAAACGCGGGGAGTTGACCTGACGCGGCGGCACCGTAGCGTCTCTGTCTCTGCCACCTCCTCTCTGGTATGGTGTGTACGCCAAAATTCCTGTGGAGAGCGTGTTGCCGAGTACGCACGCAGATTGGCTGATGGTAATGTACGCGAGAGAGTTGCAGCTGTCCGGCGCTTGGTCTACGGAGGTAGGTGCCGTGGTTTTTTTCACTGATAGCGTACCAGTAAGCTGGACTGGAAATGTTTGAAAAATATATAACTTTGACCTGGTGTAAACTTCTGCTTGCTGGGGATTTAACTAGTGTATTGTTATTTGGTGCACAAATGACTGGCCGTGTTTTTTTTTTTTTTTTGGAATTAGCCTTGACATTGAAAGAATAGATATGGAGTGGTTTACAGCGCAGCGCTTATCGGACAGCCATATGTTATTCGTCAATCCCTTCAGGCATGTCAGACATTCAGACATGCAGTTACGAGCTCAGCGAAAGATGTCATGGAAAAATACTAGTAAAACCCTGTTGGAGGCAGAACCCTGAACCTGAAGCATGGACGCGGTCTAGACGAGCACGGTCAGATGGTAACCGCTCTAGCCTAGCAGCAGGATCGTAGAAAAGCACATCGCGCTCGGTCCAGGACGCCGGACGCCGACCCGGCACGTCGTAATCGTAAGCAATCCGGAATTTTCCAAACATCCGGACGGAGTTTCCACTGCTCGCGACGGCTGGCACGCGTGAGGCGAGACGGACTGGGTCGCACGTCAATCGTCGTGGGGGTGTCATTTTGTAGACGATCATGCGCTGCACTCCTTCCTCTGGGAAATGGGGAGGAGTACATTACAAGCACGGCTACTCTCGTCATGGTGTACGTTTGCAGTGCACGCAGCTTCATCGTGTTGATCGATTTCCTGGATGGCATGTGTTTTTTTTTTTCTCATTCATGGACGCGCAGATCAAGGGAAAATGCCAACTACTTTGTGGAAAAGGAGACAGTTGAGTTGAGTTGGGTGCTAATCCTATTCCTGCGTGCCGGCCGCCGCCGACGGCCCCAGTGAAGATTCAGTCAAGTACCGCTCCCGTTGCTGGCCAGATGTGCGACCGAAGTTTGTTTACTTCCCGGGCCGTTTGCGATCTACTCTCAGACCGCGTTACACCCAATTGCGCCATGGTCCAAACAACTTGCTTTCCACGGGCTATCCAACATCGTACCCGGTGCTCTGCCCTTCAGAGGGCGATGCTTGTAGAAGCAGTGTTTACGTACGTATGTTTATAGAAATGAGTGTGCGTGTAATGACCACCTGTATTGTACTGTATATAATTAAAAAAAGGCGTCAAAATAAATTGTCCTGACCAAGCGAAAACTACCGCATGCTCCATGCTCCTTTGCTCGCCCAGTGCGCCTTCCATCTTCCGCGCATGCAGTGGCCCTGGCAACAGGATTGATCTCACCGGCGCTTGCAGTTGAACCCAGCAATCACCGCGAGCGGTCCATCGAATTTTTTCCGAGCGGTTACCGCAATCACCAACCAATCTGGAGAAAAGGCAATCACCGTGCAATCCAAAACACGTGCCGCTCTCTGTCTCATGCTACATTTGTACAGTATATGGTAACAAAGTGTTTTTATTATACTATAATCGATAGCTAACAATTAGTTTTACATATGTTTGTCTTGGCGCTCCGAATAATAGCCAACTCGCATAGAACGACATGGCCCACCAGTAGAGAACAGACTTTCCATCTAGAGCTTTAGTCTCGAATAATTTTGAGCTCGGGACTAAAGAATATAGTAGTCCCGGTTGGTGGCTCCAATGGGACTAAAGTCCCTTCCCAACGGACACCAACAACTTTTGTATGGAAGGGGCTTTAGTCCGGGTTGGTAGCACCAATCGGGAAAAGGTCACCCTTTAGTCCCGTTGGTATTATCAACCCGGACTAAAGGTCCTCCCACCTTTAGTCCCAGTTTGTAATACCAACCGAGACTAAAGGGCGACCTTTAGTCCCGGTTGTTGTTACCAACCCGGACAAAAGATCTTTTACCCGGGATTAAAAGCCCTTTATGAGTCAATTCAAAAGGAGGCCGCCCGGGACATTTGTCATATGTGGTGTTCAGTTGAGTTGGTAAGGAATTTACCACTATGCAAGGGGTCTTTGGTTCGAATTTCACACACTACAATCCAAGTCTCCAAGATTTTATTTATTTTTGGTTTTGAGGATGGGTTTTAGTCCCGATTTGCTTAACCGGGACTAACCCGGTTCCCAAAACCGATATTAAATGGCATTGGGAACGGTATTGTATCTCGATTCTTTACTGGTGGCCAAAGGAAACAAAATGACTTAGATCACACTACTGGCACAAAAAGAAATTCAAGACAAATTTTATTTTTAATTCTTAAAGTGCAATTTTATGTTTCTCATATTGTAGGCATGAAATGATACAATAGGTTGAATATTGATGTTCTAAACATTACGATTGCACGATCTATTTTAGTTAGCAGCATAACACAAGCTCATACGTATGTTATCATAATATATTATGTGTTTCCATTACAACACACGGGACACAAGTCATGTTTAACACTACTACGTAATTAAACTTCCGTGGCGGGCATTTTAGATTTTCCGTGGCGGGCATCGGATCCGTCACGGAGCTAGGTTCACGGTTAATCGAACGATTAACCGCGGGCGGACCCTTGCCCGTCATAGAAAATCGATTAACCGTGGCGGGCGTTTAACAAAAACCGCCCCGGTTAATAGATTAACCATGGCGGGCATCGTTACGTGCCCGCCATGGTTAATGTGATTAACCATCGCGTTTTTGTTAAAAGCCCGCCACGGTTAATTAATTCAGGATTAATAAAAAAATAATTCAAAAATATTATAAAATTATAAATTATGATTTAAACCACATATTAAATAATAAAATAAGAGAATATTCACATAAATCTTAAACATGCATCACAATTTAACATTCAACTAACATGGACATTCAATTAAAGCACTTAGAGTTTAAAAGTGACCACCACACATCGGAAATTTACAAAAAACTCGATCGAACGATCGATTGCTCAATCACGTTTAGCTAGGTTACAACTCTGGGCCATCCCACGTATAGTCCTTCATGTCTAGCTTATTTCTCTAGTCCCGTAGTTCCCATAAGTCCTCGTTTTCTCGCAAGGTCGCTTTTAGGGTCGAAGAAATGGCCGGTAGGTAGCACAATGTCCTCAATGACGCCCCTACATATGGCGCCAACCGTTTCTTGAACGTAATGTCGCCCAAGCCTTTCGCCCAAAATTGTGGCGTGGTTTTTTCGTCATTTCGCGCCACGTAGTACCGGTACACGCCACCGCTGAACGCATGTGTATAGAAACCACACAAAGTTCTTCGCCAAAAAGGTCTGGGAAGGGTCGAGATGGGGACTAGAGGGGGGGTTGAATAGTCCCTTCTAAAAACTAATCGCACCGGCTAACCGAATACAATTGCGGAATTAAACTTATCGGTCTAGCCAAGACTTCACCCTCTAACTAAGACTCTAAATCACCTCTCAAAAGATCCTACACAAGAAGAGTGAGGTGACAAGCCGAGCTCCTAATCAATTCTAATGCAAGGTCACACAAACCTAAGCACTAGTACTTCAAGCACGGGTGAGCTCCTACACAATTCTAGTAAGCAAAATCACAAAGCCCCTAATCTCACTAGATGCACAATGGACAAGGCAACACACGCCTAACCCAAAGGCTCAAATTACCTAGCTACACAAGCTAAGCAAAGTAACTAAACAAGCTACTCAAGCTAGATAGTTACAACTACACTACTCAAGCACAAGCACAATATATATATGAATGTAAGAACAAAGCTTGAGATGAAGAGATTGCAAACCACCGCGAAGTGTGGACACAAGATGACACCGGTGATTTTTATCGAGGTCCGGGAAGCTTGCCAACTTCCCCCTACTCCTCGTTGTGTCGACCGACACCTTGGTGGTTCCACGGTTTGGCGAATCACCCGGTGATGATCCTCAAGCTTAATGGGCTGCCAAATCCCACGGTGGGAGCTCGATCGAGACACTCACACGGTGTGAGTCCTCTAGCCAATCCCTCGGAGGGTACCGTGTGAACCCACACACAAGTGTGGTAGCTCAATGACACGCTCCACTAGAGTTGCTCTTCACGATCCCCGCGAGGTGAGCACGAACCCTCACAATCTCTTCTTTGAGCACCGCACAAGCTTCCTTGCGTGCTTCACGAAGTCTCTTGCCACCAAGCCGTCTAGGAGGTGGCAACCTCCAAGAGAAACAAGCACACCGGTGTAACACCCCTGGTGTTCTTGTTACTAAAACATGTCATGTCATCATGATCATCGTAAAGCATGCATGATTAGAAAATTTGAAATGCATCAAATTAAAATAAGTTTATATTTTAGAGAATTGTTTGTGCTTAAGAATTTTAGAGTGATTAAATTTTGAATTTATGTTTTTGATCCTAAGTGTGTTGTTGTATGATGGTTGGATAGTATAGGTTGGGAATCTGAAATTTGAATCAAATTCAAGTTTGAATTGAGCTTCAAAACCCTAATTCCTATTCTCTCTTGTACCCCCCTTTTCCATAATTCAAAATCTAAGCAAAATTTGCAAAAATTTTCAAAAGCCAAGTTGTAGATCTTGTTTTGATGTACAAAAGATATGTACAAAGTTTTTGAAGTTTTTAAATAAGTTTGAAAGTAATTTTGAATTCAAAATTGTCCCTTTTGACCCCATTTCAAAAAGTCATATTTAGAGGCTGAATTTAAAAATCTTCCAATTGTGAAAATTGTAGATCTTGAAAAATTAGGCCAAGTTGCTTTTTGGAGTTTTTCGAGTTCAGTTCAAATTTTGGGAGAATTTGACAAATTTCAGAAAGTTAGGGTTTTGGGTGCTACAAGAATCTTAGGCATGGTGGCTGCCCATGCCCGCCATCGCCGCCGCCGGCCGCCGTGGGACGCCTCGCGTCTTAGCGAGCCCGGCCGCGTTGCTGGCCACCTGCCCATCTTCGCGACGTCTCCCTCCACCCGTCCATCCCTCCTTTGCCCTATAAAACACTTAAGCCGACGGCGTCGCCGTCTTTTCTTTCTCCTCCACCGCCGCCGAAACCGCCTCCGCCCCTTTCCTTTGTCGTCGTCGCCGAGCTCCAATCCATTGATTTGACCTTGCCATCGTGTTCGTAACCGTTGCGTGCCGTTCGAGCTAACTCGCATCGTCCCAAACCCACCGAAGCGCCCGCGACGCCGTCGTCTTCCTCGGCGCCGCGGCGGCCGCCGCCCGCGCGAGCCATCTCGGGTCGTCGTCGGCCGTTTCTAGTGAGCATCAAGGTCAACCGGCTAGTGCTTTAGAGTCGCCCTCGAGGCTGCGGGTCATGATGCGCTCGATGGTTTTGTGTTTTCACCTCAGGAGCCACCGAACGCCGTTGCCACCGCCGAGAGCGCCGCCGCCGCCGCCAGTCGTCGCCCGCCCACTTCCGTCCGGCTTCCGATCCAACCATCTTGTCTGACCATGTCATTGGTTGGTCCGTTGGCGTGCCGTGGTCGCGGAACGCACTTGCCGCCCGACGAGTCGATGTTGCCGCTTCCGCAGCGTGCGGCGCGAAGCTAGTTAGAAGGTCGGATTGGTTCGATTAAGTGAAGGGGAAGTGATCGCCTAGGTGTGCTGGAGGTTTTGCCGTGCTCGACTTCGCCGGAGAGGGCTCCGGTGAGCCGTACGCCGCTCGTCGCGCCGCCGAGTCCGCCATCGTCGCCGGCGATGGTGCCGCGATGCTTTAGGGTTCAAGTTTGGGGTGCCATGAGATGCGCGGGGTCGTGGGGAGCACGCTGGGGTAGCTCGTGCCGCCGGAGAGGTCGCCGCCGGCGAGGACGGCCGGTCAGCGCCGGCCGCCGGCGTGGTCTTGAGGCTGGCTTCTTGGGCCAGCCCGCCTGCGCCTTGGGCCGCCTGTTGGTCGTGGGCCGAGCCAGGCCGGAATCGGCCCGATGGCCGGTTTCTTTTAAATTTCCGTTTTCCGTTTTTTCTTTATGAATGAATAGTATTTGATTTGTTATTTTCATATAAATTCAAATATTGTTTCTAAAATTCTGAAAATTTTTGTAGAGTCTTCTTATGAGTATGTTTGTTTATGAAAATTATGAAACTTTAATTTTGAGTAGTTTTTGCATGATTTAAAAATACAAATTTTAATTGAAAAATGCATCTTCTATGATTTTTAGAAAATAAAATATTTATTCAAAAATCATAAAAATTTATTTGGTACTATTTTATGATGTGACTTTTTGTATAAAAAGTTTGGAGTCGTTTTGAAATGTTTAAATTATTTTCTATTTTATGCTCTATTATTTTATGTGTTTAAATGTTATGTTTAGTGTAGAATGACTTAGGTTTTGTGTGACTTTGGGGTTGTTTTGTGAATTTTGGATCATACCACAATCAAATGGTCCTTGAGAACTCCTTAGGCAATGGTGATGATATCTTGTAAAAGTAGTTCAACAAGTTGGTTTTGTTGGGTTGCAACTTTATCGTGAAGTATAGTTTTATTCCTGTGTTTATCATTTCATGCACCTGCAAGCATCATATTTAAATATATGGCATCATGTTGAGGCATACATTATTTCGTATAGTGAACGAGTTCGAGAGTGTCAAATCCGAGCAAGTCCCTCGAAGAGGTTTATCATCCAAAGGGAGCGGGTTCGGATTTCTCTCGGGTTTTCTCAAGAGATAGTTTATTCAAATCAACGAAGGCAAGCCCCGGATACATTTAAACCTTTCCTTGTATTTTACAAAGCTTTTACACTTATGTTTATGATATGCCGCATTAAGTACTAGGAGTTGAGTGATAACCTAATTGCTGCACTATCATCCTTGATTATTGCAATATCATCCTTGTTAACCTGTTTTATTTCAAAAATGCTTAGTGATGCTTAGCCCTCGCTTAATTAGTTAAGTTTTTCATCAAAAATGTTTTAATTGAGGAGATGGTACTATTTTCGAAAAAAGAAAGAGTTGTAGTGATGAATTTGAGATCGGACGGGACGTAGTTTGAAAGCCCGGCGGGATACCTAGCCGTGCTTGTCCCGTGTTGGTCGCTTAAGGACCGTCCGTTGTTTGGCCTGGTGAAATCGGGACTTTTTGAACGCAAGTACGCCTGAGGCCTTCCGGCAAAGGCACGGCTGCCTGGTTGTCACCCCGTGTCGGTCGACCCTAACTAGCCACATACTCCGTAAGCCGGATCTCGGTGGAGCCAAATCGGAATGGCAACCACACACCGGGAGTGGAGAGATGGCGGGAGTAGCGTGTACCCACCCTACTGGGTAAACCGTCATTGTCATTAGGGACCGGGCGGGGTAGGGAGGTGGAGTATCTTGTACTCTCGGGTGGCGCAGGCCTCGTTCCCGCTTTGGACAAATCTGAAAGAAGGTTGATATATGCAAGCTTAAGTGCTACATATGTCGTGGTGGTTAGGGATCCCCACTGGTATTAATCGATTCGCGGATCGCCGAGCTTTCTCGGAGAAGGAGACCCGATTCCCCGACCTTCATCGTAGTAAATGATGGAATATGTTTTTGAGGAAAGAAGTTGGAATAAGAAAAATATGTTTGCTCTAGAATAGGATAACCTAGAGTATATGAGCTACTAATCTGAATTAACAATATTGAAAGTAAGGATTCACTTATAGTAAGCTATTCTCGCAAAAAGAATTCTTGATTCTTGCTAAAACCTTACCTTGACTCCTAAGACCAGCATTCCCGAGTCTTCTCCTCTTTTATTTGTCGGGTAAGTCTTGTTGAGTACTCCCGCACTCGGGGTTCTTTGACCCTTGTTGCGGGAGTAGGTCATGAGCGGGCTTGTTTTGGTCCCCGCCGCATGACGTGTACCGAGAGGAAGATGACGAGTAGAGTTGAACCCTTGGGCGGGGTTACGGTGTATTATATGTATAATGTTACTCCAATAATTCCAGGCTTGTAATAATACTTTTTTAAAGGTTACGTATTTGAACAAATGGTTTGTAAAAATTATGGTTATGTAATCCTTCCGCCGTTTACTCGATGTATTTTGAATAAAATGTTGTAATACTGCAACGACTTGTTAATGAGATCCCTGTTCGAAAGATTAATAGCACTTTCTAGATTATTGGGAACTCGTGCATAATGATTAGAGGTCTTAGTGACAATGATAAGTGCATGTGGGTCCTGTAATTTAGGAGGTTCTGTTACAACCGGCTTGCAACACGATCACCTAGTGCCACACGATGCAATCTCTCAAAGCAACGCACTAGAACTCGATCTCTCACTCAATCGGATGAACGATATCAAGCATATGTGAGTGGGAGGGCTCTCAAGCACTCTCAAGCATGGACACAAAGTCCCCAAGGTGCTAAGCACCTGCCATGGCCGACCACAACCTCTATTTATAGCTCCCAAGCCAAATAGAGCCGTTGGGGTCAAAACCACTTCTGCGCGGCGGCCCGATCGGACGCGCCGCCCGGACTCACCGGCAAGTCCGGTCGCGAAGTCCGGTCATAGCGCCCGGTCGACGTGTCCGGAAAAATTCAGGCTGCAGAGCTCTCTGCCGGACACACGGACCGGAGCCTCCGGTCGGTGCGCCCGGTCGCGCCATCGTGCGTCCGGTCGTAACCACCGCCGTAAAACGGCGATATCTCCTTCATCCGAACTCCGTTTTCGATGATCTTGGACTCTATGGAAAGCTTACTCAGAGGGCTACACAACCCACATGGTTACTTGATCCAACTCACAATGGATCAAAGCAGTATTCCACTCTAAGAGCAGTCTAAGTGTCCAAGAAACACCGAAACAACTTCTCCTTTGCAAATGTGCCAACACCTCCAAGTGTACATCACCATGTGCATGTGTGTTAGCATTTTCACAATCATTTTTCAAAGGATTTTCTCTTGCTCTTACCACGCCACTCGATCCTAACACATCGTAAAGTTAGATCGCTCAAGTGGCACTAGATGACCGATATGCAAACAAGTTTGCCCCTCTTAATAGTACAGCCATCTATCCTAAACCCGGTCATAAACTTCTCTAAGCACCAATGACCGGCGAAATAAAATGCCCTATAGGTTATACCTTTGCCTTGCGCATTTCCATTCCGCTCCATCTCCAAGTGCCGATGCAACACATACACCAACACGATCAAGAATGATATGATCCATTTCATATCATCACATGACCTTCTTGGTCCATCGATCTTGACCTCGCTAGCTCTTCACCGTTGCGTCGGTCCTTCGGCGCCAAGTCCCTCGACTTGCCCTTCACACTTGCAACCGGTCCATCAAGCCAAGCCTTGTCTTGATCTTCACCACCTTGGTCACATGACTCCATGTCATGTTTCATATGCAATAAGCTCCTTTATTGCACCATCACATGTGAACTAATTTCCTGTGTATAATCTCAATCACACATATTAGTTCACCTAATGTTGACACTCAATTACCAAAAACCACAAGGGACCTTTCAGCTGCTTACCGCACTGCATGCACGATATATGTACGAGAAAATGGTTAGAATATTATGAGACCATTCAATATGGACGAGCAAATGAGAGTAATGCTGCATATACCTCGTAATCTCGCCGATCTTCATTTGGTCCTTATGTTTTTCTTTGCGTATGCTCGCCTCCGATCGAATGACTCGGGGGTCTTTCAAGTAATCCTTGTAAGCCCTGTACGAAATCCCACAAGTGTCATGACTTACGTAAATTTGTGGTATGAAATAGTATACAAGTGTCGTGACTTACATTTGCGGGGCCTCTTCAAAATGTTTATAGAGCCCCCTTTTGGCGTATCATACAACGAGTCCGGCCTAAGGGCCGCTCCATCCCGAGGGAAGATTAGCCAAGTAATTGAAGCTCGCGGTCGACCACCCCGTGGCGAACCTTCAAGCATCAACATCGTTAGGTTAAAACGTAGCACCGTGCAATGCTTCGGACATTTGCCGCCGTCTTTGTAGAGAGGGTCAATTGCCGCCCGCTTCATCTGCCTAAAATTCTCGAGCCATCTTGGATTGCCAAACAACACGTCATCTTCATCTTTGAGGTTAGCAATATCCTCAAAAAGATCGGCATCCTCGGGCGACATGTCATCAACTCATCGATCGTTCACCATCATCTCCACCCGCATTGTCTTCCGGCATGTCTTCAAGCGGTTCATCTACGGTGATGTAATCACGATTATCAACTTGTTCTCGTCCTTCGTCCCCACCACCGTTGTTTCCGTCGTTGCGATCGACGGGGTCCTCCGTGATGAACCGCGACGACACCGGTTCTTTTTCACCATGATACTTCCACACGGTGTACCCGGCCCCCGATGAAACCATACCGCAGCAAGTGCTCCACGACGTCGTCATCCTTGTGTAAGAACATATGTTTGCACCGATAGCACGGGCACACCATTACTTCGAACCCCCGACCGATTTGATGCTTCTCGCGCGACGGGCATAAACTTCTTTTCGCACATCATCAACAAAATCCAAACTCATCCTCTACCGTACATCCAATCCCTATTCGGCGCCATGACGGCCTGCTCAAATTAATTAAACCAAAGCAAAGAGAGCGATCGATGATTAGAGATCGAAGTATCGATGATTAGAGAGAGTTAACTAAAGTGTAAAAGAGGAATACGAGAGAGAGAGAGAGGGAGTACGTAGAGAGAGGGAAAGAGAGAGCACGCACACTCAAAATGAGAGGGAGAGAGGGGAGGAGAAAGAGGGAGAGAGAGGGAGAGAGGGGGGGGGAGGGAGAGAGAGAAGGAGAGGAGAGAGGGGAGAGGAGCTAGTTTGAGAGGGAGAGATCAAAACTAGATCTCAAAAAGAAAGGGAGAGAGAGGGGGGGGAGAGAGAGGGAGAGAGAGGGGGGGGGAGAGAGATAAGGGGAGGGGAGGGGGGAGAGAGAGAGCACAAACCACATTCAATTAGATCTCAAAGAGAGGGAGGACCATGCATAGGGAGAGAGAGGGAGAGAAAGAGGGAGAGAGGGAGAGAAAAGAGGGGAGAAAGAGGAGAAATACCCTAGCGGTGCCAAACTTCAATCAAACCAAGGGCAAAACCGTAAGGTTGGGGTCAGATTTATAGCCCGGCCTTTTCCGTGGCGGCATTGTAATAAAACCGCCACGGTTAATGGGGATTAACCGTGGCGGGCATTGTAATAAAACCGCCACGGGGCGTTATTTTACAAAGACCGCCACGGTTAATTGATTAACCGTGGCGGTTTTTGCCCCGCAGGGGGCCGCCAGCCACCTATTTTCCGCGGGCGGTTTTGAAATGCCCGCCACGGAAAATGATTTCTAAACACCATGCAAGTTCAATTCAGAGTAGTGTAATCTAACGATAACTGCATACAAACGCTTTACAACGGGATGCCGACAAAACTGGAGAGAAAAATGGAGAGCTAGCTCGTCTGTACCTCAAAATCATCCACTAGCTGACAAAACGACTACCTCGCCGACCAGCTCGCCGACGTTGTCGGCCGGGCCAATCGTGCTAGTGGTGATGGAGATTGTGGTCGTGGAGAGGCGCGGGAGGGTCAAAGGGACGGGCATCGAGAGGTACCGAGAGTCGACTTCCCTTCCACGGCGGCACGGACGAGGCGTAGTCGGCGGCGGTACGGGGAGCGATGGCGCATCAAGGTCCTCGCTCCGACGGCTAACCATGCCTTGGGAATCGATAGAGAAAGCTAGGTGATGCAGCTTTTATCGGGAGGAGAGGGAAGGAGGGCCGTGGAAGTTTGCGAGGTCTGGGGAAGGCGGGAGGACGGAGGTAAGAGATCGGGGACGGGAATCGAGGCGGCGGAGGCGCGGCCGGCCGCAAGCAACGGAGAAGGGAAGAGGCGTCGGTGAGGAATATAGGTTGCTTCACCGCACTGTGGCTCGTAGAGAACTCCTAGTGGGTTTTTGCTATATAGGTGCAGTAGATGGAGTGAACCATCCATGGCTACACAGGCAGGCACAAACGAGGGACAAACATCATCTGTGCAAGGCCTCCAACTCAAGTACCCTCAATGTATCTCAATCATCTCAATTGAGTTGTTCAGATTAGACAGAGCTCCGGTCAACACCTCCAAGTATTTCAATCATCTCAATTGAGTTGGTTTTTTTTTCTCAATTTAGTTGTTGGAGAGCTCCGGTCAACATGCAAAGAATCCATTTCATTTGGGTGTCATGTCTTTAGCTATCTCATGATCTTAAAAACCCCATCAGATATTTAGCAAATTTTTTATTAAATAATAAAATAATAAACTTCCAACAAATCAAGTAATTTTTTCCAAAGCTTCTAAAACGCAAGGATATTTTTCATGATTTTAAAACCTCATCAGATATTTCACAAACATTTTATATTAAAAAACTAGAGAGAAAGAAACCAATATTCACGTCCCTCTTTTTTTACCAAAGCTGATCAAACCATAGGCTGGTTATATTCCAGCTGGTCTGGGCTGATTCTGATGGGGCATTCAGCCCAGCCGTTCGACTGGCCTACATCCATCAGCTGCCACCATCCTCTACCTCTCACTTGAATCGGCTGATGATGCCCATATATTTCAGAACCAGACTCAGGCAAGGCTTTATTCCAACAATTATTGGCATGTTTTTCTTGACCATGAGGTAACATGGAGATATCAATTGTTCAGCTGCATTTAACCAATTGATAGCTGCCTGATTTGTCCTTTTTTTTTAGACAGCACTGCTTGATTTGTTCAGTAGCTGCAGTGGTGTGCCGCACCTGGCAGTAACACGACAGATGTGCAGCTCATCACAGCAACCTCGTCAAGATTTAAACGCAAGTGTCCACCAACTATGCCAAGATTTGGTGGTTTAGAAGTAATAGCAATACAATTAAGGTTCAGATTAAGGTTTATATTACAGAATATTATCTTATTGTCCTGGTAATCCGAGAGAACCCGGAAAGATCTCGGTTATACTGGTGCGAACACAGTTTTGCAGGAGCTGCAGCCTGCAACGATGGCATCAGGCTCCCAGGATGATGAACCACCAGCCACCTCTTCCTCGCGTGATTTAAAATGACAAGAGAAGGGATCAACAAAAATAAAAGAAAGAGAGAAATAAAGTGTCTGGAACTTGATGTTCGAGGTGTTCTTCAAAAATGGCTACAGCATACACCATCCCCCTACACTATCACCTCGTTCGTCTTGACTGCAGGCAGCATACAGGAAAGAAAAACTTAAATAGAATTGGTGGCATATGGGAAGATCGGTAAGCGGATAACCCATTGAATAGAGGGCAAGCCGACCAGTTTTTTTCTTCCTCGTTAATTTGGCTACAGCCGAATCGGCAAATTCAAGACGAGGGTAAAAGATACTGAGCCCCAATCTTGGTACAATGCAGCCTTATTCAATAATTTACACATCAAAACAACGATTCGTTTGACAAGAACTATACTTGGCATGTCAGACAATGCTTTCTAGGCAAGTGCATCTCCTTCAAAACACAGCGATTAATTTCACTGCTCGGAGCCCAGTGCATTTCATCATCCACAACTAGGCTCTATCTAATCTAATCTAAATAGAAAAAAAGTAAGAAAAGGTGATCTCATCTGTGGCCCTCAGGAATCATGCTTTTGATATTCATCAAAGAAGAAAATCTCAGGTCTCAAAGATTGTGCCATCACGGGGCTCACAGAACAACCGGATCAACCACAAGAAACAATAAAAAAACAGAAATATCCAAGAAACTTTTTGGCGGGCACATGTTGGAGAATGTTATTCGCTGCGCCTCACGGGGGCAGTAGGCGAAGCGACTCAAGATCTCCGGAAATCTCGCCCCACTGGAAAATTCGAGCCCCGGAGAGATAAATCTGAGGGATCGACTCATCAAGGGGCTCGAGTCTAGTTGGATTTCTCATCACGGAATCAAGCACCAATATAGCACAGTACTACGAACACGAAAATACGAATAGAAAGAAGGGAAAACATAGGTGTTTCTTCTTTACCTGTGGCGGCGCTGCGGTGGTTAGGAAGTCGACTCGCGGCGCTGCATTTTATAGGAGCTGTAACGAAGGCGGCTAGGGTTTTCAGGGTATTTTTTCATGGGCCGTGCTTTACAATCTGGGCTGTTTTGCTCCCGTATCGGACGTAGAATTTAGGCCTACTCTTGCAGTGGCCTCCTTTTCTTCGGTGGTCAATATCTCTCGCCTCTTGTTGGGCTATGTTTTGTTGTCGGATTCCTCCTCACCGGTCATAAAGCGGCCACGGGGCACGCGCCCGGGTAGACGCGAAAGATGCTGCTCGTTCGACGTCGGGGCAAGGTCACACGACTCTAAACCATGTAGACATCACCGTGAGAATGGTCAAATTTCCAAACGATCCGTGTGACATGGATTATATTTCAAAAGCGCCTACAAATTTCGGGTCATATTATGCGGGGCATGCCAATAACAAGGTTAGATTTCGAAATTTCTCTCCACACTCAGGATCAGAGGAATGATACATGTTTCTAAAATTATCTAAAAATGGTAAGCATTGTGCACTTTGAAACGACATAACTTTTCTGATGGAAATTTGGTTTTCATTGCCTAACCCACTTAGGAGTACATCCTTACTAAGATTAGAGTGGTTAGGTAAGTTTCAAGGGCATATGTGGCGCTGTTGTCCTTTGATGGTCTTCTAAAAGTGCTGGTTTGTAAAGATGCTCTATGTTTAGCAGCCGATTGCAATGAGGCAAAATATTGTTCCCTACATTCTAAATTATAATTCGTTTGACTTTTCATCTCCAAGTTTGGTCACTCATTTTATTTAAAATTTTGTGCAAAAAATATCACCCTTTTTTACGGCATTCTTTATTAATAAAATGTCCTTAAGAATGACTTAAATTTGACTATGTTTGTACAATTTTTTTTAAATAAGATGAGTGGTCGAACCTTTGAGATGAAAAAGTCAAACGAATTATAATTTAAAACGGCGGAAGTATTACATAGCATCGGATGTCATGAGGTATGCACATTATCGTTGGTGAGTTTAAGTGCACATATACGCTATTCCCTCTATCGCACACTTGTAAGGATTGACATGAGGTGCATGCACAGTATCCTCGGCGAGTTCAAATGCACATACACGTTATTTTATTCCCTCTATTGCACACTTGTTGCTTTTCTTTGATCCGGAGATCTTCCCCATTCCACTCATTTTTGTATGGAAATGCAGTTCACGATGTTGACCAAACGAGCGACTCCCTCTACAATATTAATCGAATCAATCTTCAATTTGACCAAAGATTTTAAAAATATTATGATATCAAATGGGTACATATTTAGAATTATAATTGTTGATATTACTTAGTTCAGTTTTTTTTTTAAAAATAAAATCTATATTTTACGTACATATGTTTATAGGTGTGAGTGTGTGTGAGTATTGCGGACGTCTACACTGTGTAATTCTAAAGTAATTTCATTTTATCCTATCTGGAGCTAGTATTTTTTTGTTTGTTCTTACTAGAACGTACACTCTCCATCCAGATTCCTGTGAAATTTTTGTATTACTTTTGGGACTTTCTTGAATTAGGGGTTCCTAAATCAGTAATCACTGACCAGCCATGCTCCGCTTTGTTGCTCACTTGCTCATGTCAACCACCTCCGCTCACCGGCTCACCGCTCTGTGCCAGCCATGTGACATCTACCGGCTACCGCCGTCCTACAATGGGCCAGGCCGTGACAATACAAGCATCGTACCATATCGATTTGGACCAGTCTGACGGTTGTCGCGTAGCTGATGGCATGTGAATATGTGATGGTGTGAACTCGTAGTACGTGTGTGACTCAGTGACTGTACTGTAGGAGTATGTCTGCATCTGCGGTTGGCCGGCCGTCTCCACTGTGAGGTCCAAACAAATGGCGGGCACACGAGTCACGACACATGGTATGCCAAGTGCCCACGTTGCCACGTCGCGTCCTTCTCGTCCAAGAATATATGCGCGCCGGTCGGCACTCTCGTTCGCACGGGGTGCTCTCCGGGACTGGGCGAATGCAATGCAATTTCACGATTCTCCAAACGGTGAAATGAAAGCTACTCCGTAGTATCTTATTCTCTACCGTCCGTATTGGACGACCATCGGATTCCACCTCCATTGAAATTGGAATGCGAATTTTCCTTTCCGCGCAGCGACATCGCTCAAAATGTCTTCCAACGGTTTCAGAAAAGAAAAACTTGAAAAATAGCTAAATTGAAAAAAGAAAAAACTAAGGCGTGAATATGTTTATTCATTAGGGGTCCATGTGGCCGCACATGTTTTCTTTCCTCTACATACTCACTCACGTGCTGGTCCTCGGTGTTATCGTAATATATCGTGTTAGTTTTCCGTCGATAGGTACAGCAGCAACCTCGTGGCAGCGCACGGGAACGGCCTCAGAAAATCGCACAGCCGCGCGCGAGGCGGTGGAATCGCCAGCTGACGCCACGGAAGATCTCAGCGGGAGCGGCCCAGCGCCGCAAGAGACCAGAGTGTGACCGCAAAGACGTCACCCAACACGTCTTCCAGTTTGTCCCGGTCCAACCAACGGTGACCCCTGCTGCCCGTCAAGCCGAGGCTCCTTGCGTCGCAAGCTCATCACAGATCTCAAGCCGCGTTGACATGTCACCGTCTTGGCGTCTCCCACAGCCCCCAACACCTCGTCCACCACTCCACGCTGCACCGAACTCAGTAGTCCCACTGCAAAAAGCACCAGGCCCCACGGCGTCAGCGCAACGGGGCTTCCGTGCACCGTTCTTGGACCGAGTCCACAGGAAAAACGTCCTCAATGACGGGAGAGTCCGTCCCCCGCACCTATAAATAGCGGACTCCCGTGCGGTGCGAACAGCAAAAGCCGCAATTAGCAGCGACCTTCCGAGAAAAAAAGCAGGTCCAGCTTGTTGTTGTTCCCGAGTTCTTCTCTTCCCCTCTGTCCTCTCCTCCTTCCGTCTCCCAAGTTCCGGCGAAGCAGGCGAGCATGTGTCCCACCGGCAAGTACCTGGGGCTCGACCTCTCCACCGCCGCCGCCTCCTCCGCCGCTGGCGGCGACCTGAGGCCGGCGTTCGACGTGCTTGACGCCGACCGGGACGGCCGCATCAGCCGGGAGGACCTCAAGTCCTTCTACGCCGCCGCGGGGGTCCCGCGGCCGGCGAGCGTTTCGACGACGACGACCTCGCGGCCATGATCGCGGCCGCCGACGCCGACCTCGACGGCTTCGTGCAGTACGACGAGTTCGAGCGCCTGCTTGCCGACCGCGCCGCCGCCGGGCGCCGCTCCGCCATGGAGGACGCGTTCCGGCTCATGGACAGGGACGGGGACGGCAAGGTCGGCTTCGAGGACCTCAAGGCCTACCTCGGCTGGGCCGGGATGCCCGCGGCGGACGACGAGGTCCGCGCCATGATCCGCGTCGCCGGCGGAGGGACGACGGCGACCAAGGCGTGGGGCTCGAGGCGCTCGCCAGAGTGCTCGCGGTCGACTTGGAAGGCATCGCCGCCCTTTGAGAGCTCCCTTGGCTTAGTATTGTATACGGAATTGATTCTTTCTCTTGGGGTTTTCGGTTGGTGAGCGTGGTGCGTTGTCTGTCGATTGTAATTTGTCTGTGGCTGACTGGCTGGTTCAAGAGGACTTCTGAAAACGAGATTTAAAAGTTTGCATGCGCGTCAATAATGCTGCCCCGTGGTTCCCCTTGGATTCGCTTATTTCTTTTCCACCGAAAAGGGCGAGAAATGCTGAGGTTCTTTCTCAATCTCAACAGAAAAACTGCAGTCTGAAAGTGACACACTTCTGGAAGACGGCCGTTTTTTTTTTTTTTTTTTTTTTTTTTTCTGTTCGACCAAGAGGAAGGGAGCTGCGGTGTGATAATCATGTATGCGTGGTTCTCGAGCCTCTAGGTACGTACGTGAGACTTGTTTGGTGTGCTCTCCAACAATTTTAGCCTTGTTCGCTTGGCCGACTTGAAGTTTATGTTCCAGTGTTTTTCTCTCACAACACAACAACACATCATTACATAAAAACATCGATGAACGGCCGTTAATTGTCTCAAGTTTGTTACTAGTAATGGCAACTATAGACAAATCAAAGAGGCACACCGTCAATATGTGGGTGACCACATTCTGCTTGCGACCATATGGATGATTTTATGACCACATTTTCTCCTAATTTTCTAGGCCTCCTTTAAAACCAAGGATTTAAAATTAATAAGAACAACTCAATTGTACACGAAAATCCACAAAATCAATTGGGGGCTTATGTCTATATGAATAGTTTCACAAATACACATGATAGGTTGACCCATCAAAAGTTACGAAGTCCGCAATGTAGACACAAAAGTTATCAAGGACAATCCGAAATACACCGACAGATGGTAAAGATGATGTTGTCATGAAATGTGAGCATAATTTAGTGATTAGGGTTTAATGTTTGCCCCCATGTAACATTTGCATTTAGTTCCTTTCGTGTAACCTCTAGGACTGAAGAACTCTTGTTTGGTTTGACAGATCGTTGTTATTTTTTGAAGAATTGGTTTATCCCATTAACTCAGTGAAAAATTGATGGATGACACATTGGTTGAACATGTGACACAACCCAAATGTCAATGCTTGGTTCAAATCATTCCACATCCGTTTATTTTGCGGACGAAACAGGTCGTAACTAGAGTTGAGAACAATCATGGGAATGATGACTAGGGATGATGTCACTGTGCATTGGACACCGAGTGATTTTTTTGTCCGTCGAATAATATCGTTCTAACGAACATTGTAGGCAATCGAGCTTTGTTTTCTTTCCTAAGGATCTACTAGCTTGAATCAATCGTAGCAATGTTTTAACCTCCTTTCATTGACACTATTACACAATCGACCTTTACTCCCGGTTCATCGGCCTTTACTCCCGGTTGTAAACCGGAGAATGACGACCGAGGAGTAAAGGTAAATGAACTTGGGAGTAAAGGTCCCGGTTGGGGTACCCAACGGTGAGTAAAAAAAAGGTCCCCACAGGGCATGTGGCGGCCATAGGCGCTTTTTATTCCCCGTTGGTGCCACCAACCGAGTAAAGGGTTGTTGTTTTTTTTCTTTTGATTTTAATTCCTGATTTTATTTTTAATTCATAATCGGTTGGGGATTACAACTAATATATACACGTAATAATGCATAATTCCTAATCGGTTGGGAATAGAAGTAATATACATATATTAATGCGAACACATATATATAATTAAAGTACACATA
This sequence comes from Hyparrhenia diplandra, assembly GCA_015847255.1. Lineage (NCBI taxonomy): Eukaryota > Viridiplantae > Streptophyta > Magnoliopsida > Poales > Poaceae > Hyparrhenia > Hyparrhenia diplandra. The sequence goes on from JADLZK010002472.1 coordinate 178,261, forward strand.
TATTACACATTAATAATTGTTCAAGCACACATAGGTGTTCATGCATGTCTCGATTACATATTAAGGTGCTATTACATGTCCCAATTACACAGGCTCACACTTCGGTGGCCAAAAATCCTTTCTTCTGGACAGACAACAACACACTGAATAGGACTGCTGGATGGCCTCAATGTCGAGCCCCTTTAGATTGACAGCAAACTCCACATTCCCCTTGAGCCTTGAGTGTGTGAAGCTCCTGCAGCCTGCAACATCCACAAACCCATCAACCAGCTAGCTTTGCATAATTATCAAGCATCCCTACTAAAATTTTGGAAGTAAATTCATATGAAACTTCATCAACATGTACCTTTGGATGGTCCAGACTGAAACAAATGTTTGAAAATGTTTTCGTCAGAAACCCTATCATCGTCGGAAACCCTAACATCGTCGAAAATGTTCATCATGTACCTGCACACGCCAGAACATGTACCTTTGGGAGTAAGGATTTTGTGAGAATTTCAAAAATTTTAACATAAACAGATAGCTCCCCTGCAATGAAACCCACCATGTCAAGAATATAGACATTTGGCAATAACAAATTGACAGTATAGTAAGATATAGCCGGAGACTCAAGCAGTCCAGGTTTTAAAAATTTGGAGCAGGCTGTTGTTTAGCTGATTTTCTTATTTATTTGTCTGCATAATGGAAGTAGGTTGCTTCACTGTGACTTTCACTATTCAAAACAATTTATAATCAGATAGCTAGTACTAGGGACTCACTTAAAACCAATCCCTTTGAATCTAATCAACAAATGGTGAAAAGAATGAGAATCTGAATAGCAAAGTCGAGGTTTGGAAGCTTGCTCTGCAAAATTAAGAAAAAATGCTATATACTGATTCTAAGGAAATCACTGTACAAATACTCTTCTAGAAATGGTTATCTCGTGCTTCAAATCTTAACTGCGTACAGACGAAAAAAACTACTAACAGATAGAATAGAAGTTATAATGAACCTTTCTGTCTTTTTAATAGAACCACTTGCACCTAATATATCACCAATATCAATAAATGCCTTCAGTTGCTCAAATGGCCCTTGGCTCATGCCCCTTGGCTCTGAGCTCCTCAACCTGAAAACCAACAATTCCAAGCCCGTCAGTAGCAGCACGGAACCGAAAATTGGCGGTGGGCAACAGAATACACGCACCAAACAATGTCTTTGTACAACTAAAGACGCGACGACAAAGGGAAGAACTGACTGACTTTTTGAAGCGGATGGCGCGGTCAGAGGTGGAGGCGGATGAGGATGCGCTACGGCGTCGACGGTCCTGAGGCTGCGCCGGCGGGTTCGTGGTGGCGGCGGCCGCGGAGCAGCAGCGGATGCGGATGCCAAGAGGCCTTGAAGCGGCGGCGGCGGCGCGGGAGGCCGCGAAGCCGATGAGCTCCCCCACGCGGCGGCGGCGGGGGAGCGGGATCCCGCGCGGCGGCGGCGGGGAGCGGCTCCCACGCGGCGGGCGCAGCCGGCGTCGGTAGATCCGGCATCCGCGCGAGGTTCGAGCCCGAATTCGGTGGAGGGCGGCGGTCGTCGTGCGTAGGGGCGCCGGCGAGGACGAGCGGGGCAGCGTAGTCGACGAAGAGAAAGGGGCCGGGGAGAAAGAGGAAGGGGACGGCGGATTTATCTAGGAGCCTTTACTCCCGGCTCTTTACTACTCCCTCCGTCCCTTTTTACCGATCAAACTTTTTCAACTTTTGATTAAGTTTATAAAAAATACGTGTAACATTTATATCTCTAGATAAATTTATTAAAAAAACTAGAATTTAAAAGATCTTTTCAATGATACTAATTATTTAACATAAATATTTATATATTTTAATATATAATCTTTGCCGGTTGAAAACGTTGACTTACCTTGAAGCGAGAATGACATCTATTTAGGGACAGAGGGAGTACGTCCGAGACTAAAGTCAACCTTTATTCCGAAGTCCTCCCCGGGAGTAAAAGATATCTTTTGGCGGGCCACAAAATCTAATCCACCTTTACTCCCGGACCACGGTGTCAACCGGAATAAACGCAAAAATTTTCAGCTTCCCGCCATTTGTGTGGACAATTTTCGTTTTTTCAAATTCAATTTAATTTATAATGTTTAAATAGAAGTTATTTGCTTAGTAAAATTTATAGCAGTTATAAAATGGTTCAAAATCTGCCAAATCTAAAATTTATAGCAGTTATAAAATTGTTTAAAATTTTCGACTTCCGCCATTTTTGGAAATTTAAAATTTCAATGGTTCAAAATCTGTCAAATCTAAAATTGTCCAATATATAGAGTGAGGATATTGGAAAGCTAAACAAACGTGGTATTCAAGACTTTTCGATTTGAAGCCATCTAGGGATCCAAAAGTAGCTCGAAGGTGTCTTCACTTAAAAAATTCAAAAAAATTTGACTTGGTCAAACCTGGTCAAACGAAGCACGAAATGACCTCGTTCGAAAAACTTTTGAATACAAACATGTTAGCACTCATCAAGATCTAAAATGTTTATATATGACATTTTTGCGTTTTGAGAAAGTGTTTGGAAACACTAGTCACAAAATCGGGAATCTAAGAGAGAGTTTATGCAACTACTCCGCACAATCGTCAATTTACAACTATACTTTCCAAACACTTTCTCAAATGCAAAAATAACCTAAATAATCTTCGTAGATCTCGATGAGTTACGAATTTTTGGTATTTGTGACTTTTTATTTTAAAAACATTTAGGGTTTGAAAACTGAAAATTCTTTAAACTTTTTGGAAATTCAAAATTTTGATGGTTCAAAATCTGGAAAATTCAAAAATGTCCAATATACGGAGTGCGAGATCTTGAAGAGTTAAACAAACGTGGTATTTAAGACTTTTCGATTTGAAGCCACCTAGGGTCCCGAAAAGTAGCTCGAACTACGATTTCCAATCAATAATGATTTCCATAGTTGAAAAGTAATCATTGATTACGCTAAGGTTGGATTGAGAACATTTAAAACCATCGAGGTGGTTTGTACAAAAAAAATGAAGATTGAAGGGTGTGAAAATTCTTTTTTTTTTTTGGAAATTCAAAATTTCGATGGTTCAAAATCGGAAAATTCAAAAATGTCCAATATACCTGTCTGCGGATCTTGAAGAGTTAAACAAACGTGGTATTCAAGACTTCTCGATTTAAAGCCACCTAGGGGTCCGAAAAGTAGCTCGAATTTATGATTTCTAATCAAGTATGATTTCCATAGTTGAAAATGTAATCATTGATTACGCTAATTTGGATTGAGAACATTTAAAACCATCGAGGTGGTTTGTACAAAAATAAAGATTGAAGGGTGTGAACAAAAAATGCCTAGAAAACATCTATTCGGTTTGGGTGAAGAACTGGGACTAAAGGTTCAGCTTTATTCCCGGTTTGGGCTGGGGTGGGAAAGAACTGGGAGTGGGATGAAAAGGTAAAGCTTTATTCCCGGTTTTGGATGAACAACGGAAGTAAAACTTTAT